>VWZS01007269.1:228587-286605 GCA_013397075.1 Rhabdornis inornatus
GACAACGGCCGGCCTCTAGGAGCCGTAGGGATCCCCGCAGGTGGTTCCTCCCAGAACGCGGGAAGGCAGAACGGGTGGAACTACTGTCCCCCAACCTCGCCGCAGGGAGCCCCCGGCGTCGGGGCACAGCGCCGGCTGCTCCCCGGGAGCCAGCGGCGTCCTGATGCGGGCGCCCCGCGGGCAGCGCGCCCTGGAGGAGTCCCTGGAGCGGTACCAGAGGCGCCTCCGAGGTGAGCGGCACAGGCGCGGGGTGAGGGCGGGCCGCCCCAGCCGCCGGCCGGGTCTGCGGGCGGGCTCGGCTCCCCCGCCCCTCGGAGCGCCCCGGCCGGGACGGGCTTTGACGGGCGCGCGGCAGGGAAGTTGCGCCTGGTTCTCCCCACACCCGACCGCAGGCGCCGTTCTTGCTGTGACCCGCGCTCGCCTCGCCGTAACACGGCTCGGGCAGGAGCCGCTTCGGGTGCGGCTGTGGTTCGTGTGAGGGTTTTGGCCATCCTTGAAGCATCGGATTCTAGGCGTGGTAAAGATGAGGGCGCAAAAGGATTCTAATGAGAGTGGTTGTTTCCCATGTCATCGAGAGTTTTCGTACCTGCCACTTTGTCCAAGAAGCGTGGTGTACAGCCTGACAGAGAGCACCTGAATCCGTCAGCCGTGGCCCCTGGGCTTTACCAGCCTTCAGGCTGTCACTGACTGGGCAAAGCAAATGTCCGAATTCTGAAGAAAGCCAGTGCGTGGTTTGTGGGTATGCGAACCTATTGGTGCGAAAAGTTGTGTTCTGAGCACAGCACCGCCACACGGCCTGTTGGGATGTTTCCCGTGCCATAGGAAACAACATTGCCAAAAAACAGACGAAAGAAGGATAAAACAATGGAAACATTTTCAAATAGCTGCTTGATTCTCAGCAAGTGTTTTTCTACCTCCTTCTCAAAAGAGCATCGGTTCTTTACATTAGCGATAGATTTCTTTTGTTACAGAATATAGAACTTTGAGGAATAATTTCTATTTAATTTTCTCTAGAGGAGATGAACATGGTAATGCTTCTTGGCATTGCAGTTAACAGTTGTCGCAGAACAGTTGGGATGACAAATATTGGGATTGTTTAACTGTGTGTGAGACTGTTAGAGCTGACCCTATCTAATGGATACATTGGATGCCTGTATTCTCTTCATACAACTTACTTGCATTTTATCTTTTTCTGACTAGATCCTATTACTAGATCCATTATATTTATTAAATAATTCATAACCTGAATTTCTGGTGAGCCTTTTCCCCTTTACATTTTTGGAAACAAGGATTTTCTTTTCATACAATGCCAAGGTAGTTTTGATTTCACACATCCTGGGGTGCCTCTCAGTTGAAATCGGTATGGTGATACACAAACAGCCCCAATACAGGGTGATATAACTAAGTTCCACTATATTTCTCAAAGAACCTCTTTATTTCTCAGTGATGTACAATTTTTAACTCCTTTGAACTGTACAGCATTTTCCACGTCATTGCTACTGGTATTAGGAATTCACTATAGGACAAACAGGTCATCATTACTGTCAAACTTGTCAAATCTAATGCTTTACCTATTTCTCTTATATAGTTACACAGCTTGAGATTTTTCTCCTCATTGGGATGATCCTGTCATTTGGGTTCTGTAATTTTAGGTGGCATGCTTTGGGAATTATTTGATGCTTTTGAAATAATGCATTCTTAACCTGTCTGTAATGCTTGACATGTGGATGCAGGCTGAGCTCTTGGCAACAGATTTTCATCAACCATGCTGGACACCAGGAGAATCACTTTACAGCCTTACTCAGTTTGATGGAAGGGTGGATAAGTTCTCAAAGAGTAGCTGATTATTTCAGTGCAGTGTCCTTTGTTGCAAAGGGAAATCCCTCAGAAGACAGGGAGGCGAGCGTTCAGTAAAACTCAGTCTGGTGGCCAGAGGGCAGAAAGCTGGACCAAAAAAATCTGATTAAGACCTAACTGGTCTTAAAGCCCAACAGAGAGACTTTGATAAAATAACAAAGGTTCTATAATGTAGCTTTTCCTCTATAATGAAAGTCTGTAATGCTGTGTGTAGTACTGAGTTGGGAGGGTGGTAGTTGTACAATTGGGGTGATTAGGTTACTGTGTACACTTTCACATAATTGAGACCATTTCAAATGAACCTTAAAAACTTTAGGAGATAATAATATTTCTAATAAAAAGGTATTCTCAAGGGAGTAGAGGTATTTTATAAAAGAGTATAAATAATGTGCTACTGTATTCACATTAATAACTGAAAATTGACTGATGTAATGTGAATGTCCAATGGGCCTTCTACTACCCCACTGCCAAGAGCAGAGCATGATGCCTTTTTCTGGTTCCTTGAACAGAGAACTATTAGCTTATTCTTTTTGTTGAGTTTTTTGCCTCTTGAGTAAAGAGCACTGGCTCACTGTTGGACCTGAGACAGTATAAGATATAAGAGCAGGATCAAAGGAGGGACAAACCATCCTTTTTAGGTACTGAGCCTGATACAGACATCTTGTCTGCCTCAAGTCTATCTTAGGATATTGTGGAAATTACATTCTGTATTCCACTGCATTGCTGAAGTGCAGTGTCCTACATAATGTCAGAGAATGGAGATGCAAACTCTAAGAGAAACAGATGAAAATATAAGAGTTCTACAAATAAAGTTTCATTTTGTGGCTGTTTTATGTAGTTCCAAAAATAAAAGAGAAGACATGGGAAGTCAAAGCTGTCTTAGGAGAAATGAGTATGTGGCCTAGTTTCCATCACTACAAGTTAGCTGTGACACTGAAGCAGCTAAGAATTACGTTCTAAATGGGCTTTTTTGCTTAGGCTTTTTATTTTTATTTGGCAGTTGTTTCTAGGTATTCTTCTGAACATAAAATATTCTTTAAGGGTGGAGAATCTGTCAAAAGGAACTGGGCAATGAGGCTTTCACTTGTGAGGGTTTCTAGACCTTAGGCAAGTGCTTTATACTCTGCAGAAAGGGCTGGTTTAGGAACTCGTGACAGTGACTGCTGCAGTTACAGAGAACCCTGTGCTTTTAAAGATGATAGCTTGGTAAAAGTTGTGCTGTGAAAACTACCTGTTTCTCATATAATGCAACGCCACGACAGAAACCAAGAAACCTGATCTAAAAGATTTGTTATTTTGAAACATAATGAGCATTTCACACATCTTGGGATCTTTTGAGGCCTGACTAATGGAGCCGCCTGGTATTGCTCATTGCTGCATGTGAAGTCTGAGCAGCACAGGCAGTGATATTTAGGATACTTTTAGTCTCAAAACTGCCATATAGTGTGTTACTTCCACAGTAGCATTCCTGTGTTTGGCAGCCAATAAAGAATAGCTGGATGTCAGAATGGGAAGTAAAGTAAGTTACAACATGTGCTAAACACAAAAAAACCCTATGACCAAATTCTCAGTTTCAGTATTTTTCAGCAGTTACTTGACTGAAAAGATACATGATATAATATTTTTAATATCATAGATTTTTTAGCTGTCAATAGAAGTAAATATTGATCTAATTTTGGACAGGAAAGTTTTCTTTAAATGAACATAATCCTTCTGTTGCCTATAGTGTGTCTAATTATCTGTTTTGCCCGTTACTCTTTCACAAAAATTCTGCAGTGGTTTGGTTTGGGTTTTAAGACCTAAAGAATCAGTGCAATTCCTTCTCTAATTGTCTAAGGCTGTTTGCTGATTGGGAACCATGAAATATCAGAAAGTGATGCTGTTTGTTGAATTTATAACTAACTTCATGTTCTTGTAACTTCATGTTCTTGTAGACATTATTAGAAACAGGCTGTTAGGTTTGAGTGACAGACTTATGACAACTTTTTCATAGAGCTGCCTTTTTTTTTCTTCAGTTTATGCTGCTTAATGATTTTACCAGCTGGAGTTATTTTCCATGTCTTTCAGGTAATTCTGTTGTTTTGGATGATTGGTTCTTTTGTTCCCAGAGTATTTTCTATGGCATTTCTGAGTCCATGAATGAGGTAGCTTTGGTGCTTTCATTTAAAGGAGTACTATTTTTAAAGAGTTCTGTGCAGTACCTGAAAAAACATCTCTTGTTTAGGCCTTCAATGCCTTCTGGGTTTTTTCCTGTTTTGACTTCAATTGCAAATTGTTCTTATATTGATTTTTTTTTTTTTAATGTATGGAGTTTGATCCATCAGATTTGGATGCTAGCTTGTCAGTTTTCATAATCATCTCAGATTCTTTAAATACTGAAAACCAAAGAGCTTAATAGTAAGTTTTATTTTTTGAAGTTTCAATCCACGTGAGTCCAGTTTCAATTATATCCTCAGCAGTTCCAATAGGAGATAGCACTTCAGTGATGTTTTATCATAGAACAGGAATACATGTTTGGATTTTATTTGTAGAGTCTTGTTAAGATGTTGAAAAGAAAGGTGCTGATTGATATTGATATGCAAATCATAGTGCTGCATGTGAGCAGTTTTTGCAGTATGATTCCACTGAGGCCATGTTTCTATAAAATGTACTATTACAGGTTAACTGAAAAAGTTATATTGAATGGGGGAGCACTTAAAAATTAATTTCTTCTGAATTAATTAAAAAATTAATCATGCTGTCTTTAAACAGATGTTCTTTGTTGTCCTGTAGTTTGCATCCACAGTGTTTTTTTCTAATCTCTTTCATATTTAAAAATAGTATTTTTACATTGTAAGGAACAACATAGTCTTTCCACTCATTGGCATGTTGTCTTTTATCCCAATGCCCAAAATTATGTTCCTTACTTTGGAAAAAAAATGCTATAATATACTTATTCCCCTTTAGGCATCCAGTTCAACTCTTCCTGAAGTGTTGACTCTTTTATATCTGGTGAATGTACAGTCACACCTCTGGGACCTCCTAATTCCCGGTGGTGTTTTGTCTATGGCAGCAACATTAGTAATTTGGAAATAGGCAAGCTTTTGAGGAATTTAAGCAAATACTTGATGATGCTTTCCAGAATGTGATGACATTGCTTCAGAGGCAGGAAAGTGTAGTCAAAAAAAATAGGCATCAGTGTACCATTGATAATGGTTTTAATGCGTTTCACTACTACTGCCCTGTATGTTTATGAGAAAAGAGGACAGAGTGTAAGAAGATCTGTTATCTTTGTGGATGAAGTAATAGCTTGGAGTTCAGAAGAGAGAGAAGTTCTGGGAATGTATATGGGCTTGGTTGGTTCTGGTTTGGTTTGCTCTGTTGTTTCTTGTCTAGGGAGCAAATACTGGTACTCCAGGGTTCTCTGGCAGACATCTACAGGGAAAGGGGAAATGAAGAAACTTTATTGGTAGCAGGTGGCACACCACATGATTAAGGACATTGAACACTTCCTGGCAACAAATAGTTGCAACATAGTTTGCTAAATATCTAAGCCATTGTGTCAGTGAGATACTTCTGCCATTTCTCTATTAGCTCTTCTGCTCTCATAGCATCCTGGAATGCTCAAGAAAGGATGAAGAGCCTAAGTATGCCAAAAGTGAAATATTTGGCCTAAACCCTTCTTTTTTGAGTCATTGATTTGTGAATGGTATTTGGGTTTGTCTTACTAAATTATGACTGTTTAAAATATGCTTTTTATGGCTTCTTTTACATTAAATTCATTAAAGGATGGAGTATCAAGAAATGGTGGCATGAGCCATAAGATGACTGGCCTTTAAAAATAAATGCTGAGAGAAGATTAATAGGTCCGAAGTGGGTCAGTTTATTATTAAAAATTAGCATTGCTAAAAAGAGTGATGGCATACTGGACTGACAAGATGTTCTTAAATATAATGCTTTTTGGGGGTTATTTATATTTCATAAGCTGTTGGTAAGTTACAACCAAGTAGAGAAGACTGGAAAAATGTTGAAAACCATTACAGTGGGGAAAAAAAAAAATTCTGAGCTTCAGTCCAGATGATGTGAACGTGAAAAAACAGATGAAATGAAGACAGAAATACTTATCTAGCTTTTGTTTTCTGACTTGAACTGCTATTTGCCTTTCTATTTGGAAGAAAAGAGCTATTAACTTTTTTACAGCAACCTGTAGTCTGAGGCATATCTTCTGAATTCTACCTAGCAAATGCTTAACTGTAATTATTATTTGAAGGGGTTTTTTGCCAGTGACAAGAAATATTTTTAGTTATTTATGCATCATATCAGTTTAGAAATTACAAGTACGTAAAATTTAAGTAAGGGCGTGTGTTGGAAAGGTTACCATTTTTCTAATTGTAGCAGTTACTCCAATAGAAGATGTTTCCTTATAAGCTTGGCTCGCAAGAGTTAAATTGCTGTTCTATGGGCATTTATACCTAAAATAAGTAATAAGTGAGTTTTCTGAGATCCAGTGGTGCAAAGTAGATATATCCTTATCTAAAATTAAGCCCATTTTTTGTGCTTTCCAATTCAGTTGTCATCTCTTAGGTGCAAATCTCTCAAATTTCTGGGCATATTGGAAATGTTCAGCTTTATCACAGTGATACGGCATTTATGACTGGTGTTCAGGATCTTTGTGAAGTCAGCTGAATCAAAAAAATTAAGAAAGGAATATAAGGAAAAATATATTGAACATTAGATAAGACCTTTACTGTGTCATCTGTCAGTACGTTGGTTCTTGAAAATATTTATAATTATCTGGATAGAGGTTTTCTGTTGTGTTTGTTGGGTCTTTTTTCTAGAATAGTGTGTGTTACTTATTTTTCACACTTGTTCAGAAGTCATCAGTCTTTATTAAATACTGTTTTATGGTTGCTTGTTTGTTATTGGTTATTTTATGGTGACTGAGTTATTACTTCATTTATTCAGGTATTTGTTTCATTGTGTGACATGTTACTTTGTAATAATGTCTGGTGGCATCACTAAAATACAAAAACATTTTTCTTGGTTTCCAATCCTGCATATTGTAGAAAATGTAGCATGAGCTTTAGGTTCATTGAAAAGTATGGAAGGTGCGTATGCTAGGAAATATTTTTTGGGTCAAGTATATTATTACTTGGGCTGCTGCAGTGTCCTAATGTATTGAGAGGCTTAGATGCTATTTATAGCTCTTCACTGAAAAAATTAGTATTTAGTAAATATTTTGCAAATGTGGTAGTTTTTTTGGCTATTTGCATTAGATAATTGCTTCCAGTGGCTGAGATTAGGTCAAGTAGTCAAGCTAGACACGTGCTCAATGTTTGTGGCTCTCTCATGTTTTTCCCCATTTAAAATATCATCTAGTAAATCCTTTCTTTTATGTTGTTTGTTGTGGCTATTGATGTGGTTGGGTTTTTTCTAGAACGTGCCAGTGAAAGCATCTCTCAGCTAAAACATGCCTTGGCAAAAGGTGATGGTGGCACTGGATTTGACCAGTCCTCTGTGGATGAGGGCAGTGACAATGTGGACATGGCCAATGATGACTGTGGGACTGCAGCCAGTCAGGAACTGCAGCACAGTCATGCAGGTAAGATTAATCTGAAAGCAAATGGTTTGAATATTGTTAGAAACTATACTGATTTCAGTGAAGAAAAGTAATTGTTTATTGGTTATAATTGTTTTTATCTCTTCCTAGTTAACCAACTTAAAATTTTGTTGCAACACCAAGGAAGAATGGAAAGTGAAGAGTCTCCGTCAAGAAGGAAGAAGTCATTCCATGTATGTTTCTTCTGGTTTCATTTGTGTTGTTTGAATAAATGGCAGGCATGTTGATTTTATAGTATACAGAGGAAAAAAAGAAGCACGGAATCATTTTTACAGTCTTGAATACTGGAGCTTCCTGAGACTATGACCAGAACTTGGTATCCTTATGACCATAATGGAAGAAAAAGGATTCTTTTTGTTGACCATGCAGTGTGGTCATCCGTCCTTTTTGTTTTGAGAACACTTGGGATAGACAAAAAGAAGAATTTCTGAAAAAGCAGCCTCTGTTTTCCTATGACTGTGCCTTAAGGATTCTCAGTGCCCTTCTTATGCTTTGACTATGCTTTTTCTTGAAATTTGAGTTAGAGAGGTTCGTGCAAAAACAGATTTTGTGGTTCTCTGCCAAAATGCAGTGGTCTCTGTCAAGGTTTGTTGACACAACCCTTACAAGGGCTTCTCAGATGCTGCTTCATTGAAGCAGAACTGCACCAAAGTACATGTGATGCACTGTGCAGTTACAGAGCAGCTGCTGGTTGCTAGAATCTCTATAGAAAAATAATTCAAAGGCACTGTTGCAGTTTTATCTTTTGATGGCTTACACTGAATATTTTTGGTTTATACTAAGCAAGACAACAGCTCTTTGCTGTCAAAGTTAACAGCAGAATAATCTAAAGCCTGTATTCCTGCTGTGTTGCTTTCAGCCTGTGTAATGAGCGTAGCTCTGCAGTCCTGACGTTAAGGAATTTTATTCAAAGATAACTTTTTTAAGTGTTCTAAGATCCACGAGTTTAGCGTGGTTGTTCTGCCAGGTATTTTGCCTCATAATAGCATAGTTAGTGTTTTGTAGCTCAAGGGATTGATGCATCATTGCTTGACTTTGGCATGACATGAATTGGTATCTGTTTGTATTTAGCCTTGGAAGGGAGGGAAAGAATCTTTTATTCCATCTTTGGTGAAGTTTTCTACTTATACTGGGAAGTTTTAGTAGAGTGGAAAATTTAGAAAGTGGAATACTTTTATCTAAGAAACTTGGAATAGTGCTTTCAGGGAGTGGATCAAAGGATGGCAGAATAAACAGAAAAAATGGGAATTTACTGTATTGTACAGCACAGTCCCATTTCTTCCACTTGAAGTTTCCAGTGAGAAACATTCTGTGAAGTGGTGGCTTTATTGTCCTTTGTGGCTGTCCTCCATCTGCTTGAGGATATGAAAGTGTTCTGAGGACAGACCATGTGTAAAGCTCAAAAAAATGTTGAACTGCAAAAGTGCACACACACCAAAAAAAGCCCAAACGCTCATAAAATGCGAGATTGTCTGGTGATTTACTGGACACTGCAGAAATGCTTCTTGTATAAGAAGAATCCAATTTCCCCAAGGTCAAGGAAAGCAAACTTAGATTATGAGTGTCCTTAACCTTTTGCTTTGAGTGATGCTGAAATACGTGATGACTGCTGAATAGTAAATGACTGCAGGATCTATAGGTAAATATAACATTTCACAAAAACTATGCTCTTCAATAACCTTTACCACACTTCTTACTTATAAATAATATTGTTGCAACAAAATTCCCTTTGCTTGCCCATTGATTAAAGTTGGAATAGACATCGAATGAGTTCATCATTTCTTTGATTGCACCCAGAAAGTTGGGCAGAAGTTTTCCTTTTGCTCTACACTTCATCACCTGAGGTCAAGGCCCAGCAAGATTGCTTCATATAACTGCAGTTGTGCAGGCTGGGTTTTGGCTAACCTAGCTGCACCCAGCCTCTGTTCCTGACACTGTTGTTATAGCTGGAGACATGATAAACTGAGCTGTCAGTTTATAGAGTGGCAAAGTTTCTCTAATTCTGTGATTTAGATGCTTGAAGTTTCAGGCATTCTGGAAAAGTACAAGGTGGGACAAATTATTTGTGATGTCTGCACAACTGTTTGTCGCTGTGTAGAATGCTGGCTCCTAGAACTGCAAAGCGTTTATATTTTATAAATTTTTTTCAGTATTAAGTATTTCAACATGAACAACATTTCTAAGACTCGGGCATAATTGTTTGGTTATTCATACTGTTCAGATGTGTATTTCAGTTCTGATTTTAATATTTGGCCTAATTTAAATGCAAGCATCCCCCACTTCTGTTCTTTCACCCTGTTATACATTATATTGTGAGAAAATTAATTTAAAAATCCCTAATCAATATATAATAATTATGTTGTAAAAAGGTAAAAAAATGTCACAGAGGTCCTCTGTTGTTTTTGTGTTGGGAAAATATACTACCTGTTACTTTCTTTTTAGTGAAAAATTCCTTTGCACTATTGTTTACATTACAGTGATGTTTCTCAGTTTAAACATTAGAACTGTTTTTCAGTGAAAAATAATTTGAATAGAAATGGAGTTTTTTCACATTTTCTAACACTGCTGTGGTGTAATCTTGTCAGGGAGGCAGCTGGAGGTCTCAGCTGCAAGGTGTTCATTACGCTTTCAGAGGATGGATGAATAGGAGCCAGAGAAACAGATGACTTACAAATACTATCAAGGCTATAATATATATACTTTTAACAAGTGTGGTTCCTTTTTAAAAAAAAAAATTATGAAGTAGTTAGGATTAAGAACTTAAATCAAGGTGAATTCTGAGTCAATAGAACATGGAGCTAATGTCTACTGAGCCAGGCAGAATATGTTGCAAATCTGGAATTCCTTCTCTAAAGGGATGCTTTTTCAGATGGTTCTGGATATCCTCCATTTGTCTCTGCAGTCCTGGTTCCAGATATCTCAAGAGTGTCCCTCCCTTTAAAACAGTCAATAGTTATATTTGGTATAATTGGACTGTAAGGTTTTTGTTGCTAGAAGCTTTCACCTCATCCTGATTGGAGTATTATACCTTTATAAAGATTAGACAAGGAATTTTAATGTATTGTTGGCAGAACCTGTAGATAAGACAACTAGTAGATGTAAGAGCTATCCATTAGTAGCTTGGTTTGCTCTTTTCTAATTTTGGTTTGTGGGGTTTTGGTTTGGGGTTTGGTTTTGGGTTTTTTTTGGAATGGTGAATATTTCAAAAGTAATATTTAAAAACAAGGATGTAGGTTTCTGAATCTCTGATCTTCTTTAGACTTCAATCATATTTAGAAGTATATAATGGAATATTTTTGCAGAAAAAGGTATGTTTCTGACCCAAAATCAAAGGTGTTAAAATTGTGAGTTTGCAAAATAGGGATATGCATAAAGATACTTGTTGTCCTTCAGAAGTGTGAAATAGCACTAGAAATGTACTTGTTTCTCTGAGAAGACTCCGTTAACAACTCTGTGTGCATTTTGAAGCCTTACCAGAAAACTGTAGGTTATCTTCTGTCTGCAAGCAACATCTTACTGCAATAACAGAAAATCTGTGCTGTTCTTTATTTCCTTCAGAAACCCCCAGAAGCTGTGCCTGCAGACTTACCAGCCCTTTCCGATCTTGTTCCTATAATCAATGATCAGTCACAGTACATAAACCATTTGGAAGCAGAGGTGAAGTTTTACAAGGTATCAGACAGCATATTTGACCCACTAAAACCCTGGTCCCCCAAATGTGAAGAACTGCATTAAAAGCAACTCGGACTTGGGATTGGTTGCTGTAATGACCAAAACTGAGCCAAATGCAGTTCAGTACATCCCTTACCCTGTGTCTTGGTGTCTGGTGTTTAAGGGTCTTAAAAGATGTTTTTATGTCCTGTCACTAATACAAATAAGCATTTAAAAAAAAAAAGATTTATGGGAATTTAAGCTGCAAAAATACAAAATCTATCTTTTGAGTATTCTTAGTCTCTGTAAAAGGGTTAAAATATTTGAAAATGTTAGTCTAGGCTCTTGGTCTCAAGCCGTATTTCAATACTGATAGCCATCTCAAGGAGTCTTTTAAACGCAATTCCTTTATCCTATAGGAGGAGTTGTGTGGGGTGAAAGATCGAGAACAGGCAGTTTTATTTGAAAATGAGGAACTCCATCAGAAGCTGAAATTCTTAACTGCAGAATGCATCTTGAGAGAACGAACTCTTCAAGATGCTTCAGTAAGTTTTTTTTTTTTGTTGCTTTAATCAGTGCTCAAGGATCTGGCCAGATTATTTTTATGGAAGGGTATACAAATGGTTGTCCGCAAATGGAATTTTGGTCAAAATTTAATGAGAATTTATAAACATGGATTTTCTTGGGTAACATCATTATCATAGGTTGCTAACCTAATTAACTTGTTTATTGGCTCTTATGTTCTACTGAAGATTATAAGGTTCAATACTAAAGTAAGTACATTTGTTTTAAAAACCAGCCTACATAACCATAACTGGAGCATTAATTTATTTTAGGTGAATACTCAGAACTCCTGGCCTGTCAGTGGTAAAGACTGTAGCACACCCCAGCCTGTCACCTCATCACCAGCACATAACAAAGATCAGGCTTTTGTTACAGCAGCTTCTGGAGACAAAGCAAGATGGCCTGTAGAACTGGTTGGTATTACCTTTATTCACAGAGCCCTACCTTTGCAAAACTGTTCAATGTTGTTGTTCCAGTTCTGATGATTTGCTTTGTAACAGACATAGGAGAAGTTCTGGTTGACTAAACTTTAATCTGAGCTCAAATTTTATTCTCTTAAACCTCACCTTCTCATTATACCCTAATTAATATTATTGTGCAGTTAGACACAGATGGCAGGTTGTATCTGCAGATGATGACTTCCCAGAGATAATTCTTGTTTAAAGATGATGGCTTCACTGTACTTTGGAGATTCTTAGGAGTAACACGGTGCCCAAGCAGGTGGGAACTAGCTGGTGTAATTTATGAAGCCCTCAACACAAGCTCTTTTCATAATGAGTTGTTCTGTTCCTGGAGCAAGCACAGGCTCAGTAAGGTACAGAAGTAGCTTTGTGCAATCTGCTTTCCCTTAGCTGAATAACACACCTTGTGCTTTTAGAGATACAGAGGAGTCCTAGTAATTTAGAGATGATGTTGTCTCTTCCTGCATTTTTAGTTTCAGAGGATATTGATTTTCCTTTTGCTCTGAAGTAGTAGGGTGGTGTTGCTATCTTTTGGGAAAAAACTTGGAAAAAAATTGAAAAGTTTTGATATATTTTATCCATACACATTTGTGTACTGTGAAATTTATGCAGTACTTTAATTCTTTTATTATATGGGATTCGGGGTATTTTTTCATGGAAAAATAAAGTTTTGGGTTTTTGTGCTATTATTTTAGAGCTGAAGACCTCATTGGTCGCTGATGCCTGCAGTTATTTGGAAGTTATTTTTTACAGTCATTGCTCCTTTCTTCATCTGCAACATTTAAATCAGGAGAATCATGTTGATTGTAACTTTCTAAGCATCATAGTGAGCTAGATTTGTAGTGCTTTATCTGGTTTGTTATCACTGTTATATTTAACATTGGTGTGGTTGATTCATTTACCTTGTTGTTCACCAGGTAATCAGAGTAACTCACTGTATTATAGATAAATAGCCTGTTTACTTGAAGTTCTTAATAATTATGTTTTAATATCTGCTGACTTGTGGGAGAGCAAGAGCAAACTCAAGACGTGATCGTCAGTTTCTGTGAATCATTGTAGAGAACTGAGGGCTGCAGTTGAAATTGAAACAATTTACCATATGAGGATCTGGCAAAAAACCTTATTTAGAAACAAGAAAATGGGAGGGTTGTTCACTTTTTAGACTTGCAGAAATGTGAAATATTTAGGTTTCTCTGCCACTAGTATTTCAACAGGTTTATGTCCTCAGGGGAAAAGAATGTGGGTAAAGTCTAGGTTTATTTGTGAAGACTGTTACGAAGAAAGCAAGACATATCTTTTCTCCCATCTTTTCTAAAGGACAATCTAAAACTTCTTTATCAGGAAAAAGTCAATATCCTTGATGCTCAAATACAATCCCTAAGGTAAAGTGAATTTTTTTTTTCTTAAAGTAATCCTTAATAAATTGTCACTGCATAACAGCATGAACCACTCTTAATCTGAATTTAACTAAGAAAATGCATGAATGTCTGAATGTTGTGTCTTCTGACAATGTCCCTGAAAACTGATTTTCTATTAAGTTCTCTCAGATATAAGGGTGGCAAAATTGAACGTACTGCTACTTTATAGAAACAGTAGCAATACAAAACATCTTATCCTCTTTACCTTCTTTCCCCCGAGAAAGGCCATGTAAGATAGACCACTCAAAAGAAAAAAGATAAGTTACAATATTAACTTGTGTGACAACTTCCATAATTAGCTACTTTCTACAACTTTTTAATTATGCTTTTTTCCCCTAAATAAATCATGGTTTCATAGATTTGAAAATGCTAGACTGTTCTGTGTGTAAAAAGAGTTTTTGGTAGGGAGACAAGTTAAAAGAATACTGTCTGCATTGGTAAAACCTGCAACGTGCAAAGCCAGTTGTCTTAGTGAATGCAAAGGAGGATCTTCAATTTCAGCTGTATAATCCAATTTTTTTTTTCATCTTGGCCTCAAGTGGTATATTTATTCAAAAATAATTATTGGAGGCTAAGGTTGTCTCAGAAGTTCCTCAAGTACATTATTCAGCCCCTGATTTCTCCTAAGAGACATGATCTTGCAAACAGGAAGTTCTGCAAAACTAAATTTTATTGAAGTGAGGAATTATATTGCTTTCAGTGGGACTATCTTCCCTTTTAACTTCAAGGATGAATGTACAGAGGACTTGGTGAATTCCATGCAATAGGAATTCCATGCAACAAACAATAGGTTTGTTGCACCACAGCTGTCTAAGGATATATGCAGAGCAAATTCTTGTTCACCTTATAGTGGGTTATATGTAGTAGACCAAGTACTAAAATTGGAAAAAGTGCACAGAAGATTTTCCAGATGGAAATAAGAATGCATGCAGTGTATATATCATGTGCACAGTAAATCCGATGCAACCAGAATGTGTCAGACTTCCTATGTGTGTGCTGCCCAGATGGCCTGCATAACAAACCTAAAGCTTTGGATTCATTGCACAATTTGTCAAATTGATGTATATGTGCACAGTGTGCGTTTGTCTGGAACTTCCTGATGTTAACATTCCTATTGCTTGCGAGCTCCCTAGCCTGACACATGCTTGGAAATTCTGGAGCAAATTCTTCAGAGCACCTGGTAAAAATTTTGGAGACAAGTGAAAAACTTAGCTTGTTTTTCTGCACATGTGTTTGACCTCAGGTTGTGTATATTGCTGGATCTGAGTGAATGTTCTGATTACATCTGGATTCTTTTCTAGGGAGTAGAGAATAAATATGAAGTTAGTGATATTATAAATAAAAGCAACAGAAAATTGCTAGAGTATTGAAATATTTATACCGCTAATTTTTTTTTGCTAAAGAATATTATACTCTGTTCAGACAAAATGTAAATCTGCAGGTTTTTTATGTAATAACTTTCTGTTTAACTTCAATATTTTATGATACTATGGGGGAAGAAACAAATTAATACAGTATTGTTTTGTCTATTAATAATTTTGATTGGGCAGTTCAACTGTTATTTCCTTAGCCTATTGGAATGTGTAAAATAATGTTAATTACAGGGATTCTTACAGTTCTTTTTGGGTTACATTTGCAATTATATATTCCATATGAATATGACTTGTAGAAAAATATAATTCCACAAACAACGTTTTTAATTTCTTCTTTCTAGAAAAGACCTTTCGGAATCTCAGAAGACATGCAAAGATTTGGAAGCAAGGCTGAAACACCAGAAGTCGTTGTTTTCAGCCAGAAATTCTAGCCAGGTGGGTGGTCTGTGCCTGAACTGTGCCCAGCACGAGGCTGTTCTTGCCCAGACTCACTGCAATGTTCACATGCAGACCATCGAGAGGCTGACGAGGTAGGTTGTGGGGGGGTGTACTTTGTGATTGGAAGTATGGCTGCTTGCATTAAAACCATTTAAGTCTCAATGGCTTGGGTTACATTCATAGAGAGATGTTCATTTATGGAACAATATGCTCCCAAGCTGGAGTCATAATGCTGAAATCAGTGAATGTGGGTCCCAACCGCTTCAAAATCCACAATGGCTTTGCTACTTGTTTCAAATGGGAAAGAATTTCAGTTGTTATCATGTAATTGTGATAACTTGGGCTGACCAGATAATGAGACTATTTACAGTCTGTTTTCTGCATGTTTTGTACAAACAAGTCATTCACTCTGTCAACACGAATATTCTGCAAGTCCATGCATTTTGATTGATTATTTCTTGCAAAAGTTCATTGTAATTCTGTAGTTGGAAATTTTTCTGGCTCCACTTTATTCTTCTTACATATGGGGAACTTTTCAGATACATCAACAATAGCTAGGATGCATTTCCTACCCCAAACACCTGTAGTAGTTCGTCTCTGGCCACAATAAGATGGGGAAAAGAAGTTCCATTGGATAAAAATAAATGAAATTTTTTATTCGTTAAAATAAGGTTACAACCTTTTTTTTTTAAATTCTACTTTTATTTAAATAATTTTTAATATCACAGCTACATAGGCTGAATATATGTAATTCAGGGATCCCAACATTGAATTATTTTTCTTAAGGAATTCTGCCAGTCAATCATCTTCAAAAAAACTCTCCCTTTCTACTTGCTAGCAATAATGATAGGATACTGCAACTTTCTCAAAGTTTGTTAAACAGCCATCTATTTATTGTCAGATAGCTGAAGCTTCTTAGAATTTCTGAAGTATTAGAATGAGCCTGAGATGGAAGAGTGGATCAATTAGAAGCAGGAAGACTGAAGGGACATAGAACATATATGTACTCAGTCAAGTGGGCACTATCCCTCTGCACTAGATTATTGTTGCCAGGATTTATGTATTTTTTTCTATTATCAAGTCCAAAAATTTTCTGGCAAAGCTCTGTTGCTGAGAAGTCATGTTTCAAAATCTGCTTTTGTAACAAAAGTAATTATTTGTCACAGATGTTGGAAAATATGAACAAACTGTAAATCTGTACATTCTTGTCCTCTTATATTACAGTGAGCTTGAAATAAAAGATTTGAACTGACCTCTTTATGTATCTCAAACTGTTATTTCATCTGGAGGTTTAAAAAAATCTAAAAGCTACCTCTACTTGTGGTACAGTTTATTAAAAACAAGGGTATTTCAGTAGGAGTTTTCAAAGGAACTTTATGCAATTCAAAAATGAAATGAAATTTCAAAATATGACTGCTAGGTCTCTGGCAAATACAAAAAATGTGTTACCATTTCACACAACATTAAGAACACAACAGTTTTCAAGTTGCATCTAAATCACAGACAAACTTAATTTAAAAGCTTTTAACATATCAAAATAATGAGAAGGTGAAATCAAATAATATGGTTTTACTAACTCTGCTTTACCATTTAGTACAGATTTAAGTATCTTGGTTAAAAAAAGTTCAGAAGAGTTGTAAAATCCAGGTGTCCTATTGTTTGGCTTAGTTCCAGTTTGCAGCAAATGGATTTAGATTGTCATTTGATATACTTAGTGATTACTTGTTGAACCTAACCCTTCCTTTTTATTATTTTTTTCCTCTTTTACATATAATGACAGTGTAATTCCACATTGCCTTTTTTTTAAAATTTGCGTGGATCCCCATTTTGTTATGTCAACAGAATGTGCTTGCCTTCCGTACATTAATGACTTGAGATCTGCTCTCTTCACTGGCAGTTTCTCTAATGGCCCATCCTTCTGAAATTAAGGACTGGTTGTCAAGCAAATGATATTTTCAGTATCTGCCAAACTTGCAGTATGCTTTCACTCATGAATTTCAGTATTGCTTTGCTTACCACCCTTAAGTCTTTCAGCTGTTTATATTTTGTATTTGGTATACCTGTTGTTTGGGGTTTTTTCTCTTAACAAAAAGATATAGAAGAAGTGTCTGGCTTGTTTTTTTAATATGCAGAGAAAGAGATGACTTGATGGATGCACTTGTTTCACTGAGACAGAGTATGAAAGAGATGCAGAAAAGAGAATCTAATGCTTGTAAGCAAGTTGAACATGCTGTGCAAATGGCAGAAGAGGCCAATTTTGAAAAAACAAAGGTAAACCCATCACGAAATTAGAGCTTTTTAGGTGTTCAGATCTAATGCAAATGTTAATTAGTTTTCATGTTAGTGAGAGAATACATGCAAAAGACCTTTGCAATGTGTTGATATGATGTAGATTTAAAACAACTGCACCATGTGACTGTTTCTGAACAGTAATATGAATTCTGTATTCAAGTAGTTAAATTCTCATCAATACTATGAGGAGTGCTGCATTTTTTAATTGATGTACTTTCACAGCTAGGTGATATAAATTGAGTTGTAGAATTTTCAAAGATAGTCGTGATATGTAAGAGGATAATTTTGACATCACATTTCTGACCTACTCTGGAAAGCTTAACTAAAATGCTTACAAACACATATTTTGCCTAAGATGAGACCAGTGCAAGAACTGGTTGACTATCAGAGCTCTTTGAAGATGAGAAGCTTGTCTAATGCTACCTGCATTAAGCTTCTGATGTTATGTAAATAATAATGATAAAACCAATTTTGATCTAACGCTTGTGTTAGCCCTAGTTCTGTATGCAATCAGCCTATATTGACCTAAATTATTTCCTTGATAGTTAGTGACATCTACTGTACTATTAGTGAATTACTATGAATTGAGAGAGGGTTGCTTTGGTTTGGTTTTTGTAATTGAATGCAAACAAGATTGATATAATTGTTCTGTTGAGAAAATTGGTGTTATTTATCCAGTGCTGTAAGAGAAGAGTGTGTGCTTGTAGGGTTGTGTGAAGTGCTACTGGTTTGTCTACAAGGCTGAATAGTAGTCTAGGTCTTTTTCATGCTCCAAAACTGTTTTAATATGAAGAAACAGGAAAAAAAATACTTACACTGCATTAATTTTACATTTTTACAAGTACTGTTATACCTCTTGGTAAGTCCAAACCATCCTCTTTTTTTTCCCCGGTCCTATTCTACTCTTTAAGTACTGTTTTTCATGATAACTAGCATGGAATCCCATAGAACAGTCCATGTAACAAAAGGGACAAGTTAACACATTAAGCTTTCAAATACTATAATTGCAATTTCATCAGCCTGTTGACCCACAATCTAATCTCAGGTGCTTATCATTTAAAACCACCATTTTGTGTTGTCTTTTGGTTGTCTCTGTAGTTTGTGGACTCTTGTTATTACACAGAGCAGAAAGGAGATCTGTTATGTTTAAGTTTACATAGTTGAAGCAAAATCAGGAATATGTTTTCAACACAAATGTCATAAAAGAGTAGTTGTTTGAACTGCTCTTGGTGTAGTGAGAACAACGGAGCTCACAAAACACATATTTTTTCTTGAAATGCAACTACTTCCTTGTTACATTTCAAGAGTGGCGTTGTTTTAGATGTCTACTAAGCTATAGCAGTTTTATGCAGTTGTTTGCTGAAGTCGATGATTCTTTCCTACAGAAAAGGATTCAGTGCCATAACAGAGGGATTCTCTCACCACAGTAGACTTGTGACACAAAACTAATGGAGACGGTTAGAGCATCCTCTAAAAAAACATGGTTTAACTTCGTGAAGTTAACTTCATGAAGCTCCCCTCACGAACAGTCCAAAGCCAAAAGAATTGAACTCAAGGGATTGGCTTTGAGAAAAAGAAAAATAAGAAGTTAAAATATATTAATTTGAAAGTAAGGGATAGTAAGTTAGAATTCCTAAAGGGAGGTTACTCTAGCTTCTTTGAAACAATATCAGTGGAATGTTGAAATTAAACCTAATTTACTCATAGACTAGCAAAGCTCCCTTCAGGGTGCTTTGAATACTTGAATTTACCTGTAATGGAGTAGTGTATTTCTGATTTCAACTGACATAACACTCAAATTCTGCACTTTGGCAGAGATACAGCAGCATAAATGGATAAATATCTTCTTTTTTTCCCTAGCATTTTGAGAAGATAGTGAAGACAGTGTTTTGAGAGTGTTCTTTAATTTTTGTTTCTTCTTTTTTTATAGAAAACCCATCTATAACCCTGTGTTTTAGCACCTGAAATTAAGCAGTACTTTATGAGGTATTTAGTAGAATTAATTTTTGACAAACCTGAAACTTATTTGTCAAACTTTTTTTTGTATCTTTACTGACTGCTTTCAGGTTTCTTAGTGTTCTGCACTTAGTAGTTCACTTCAGGAGGAGACTAAGTGGAAGTGCATACATTTTATTTATTTTTTCCTTTGGTTCTTTAGTTAGACAGTAACCACTGCATTTGCAAGGAGTCAAATACTGGAGGCTGATTCTAGTTATATGCATTCAGACATTTCAAATTTTAAATGTAAGGCAAATAATCATGATTTTAGGAGAGCAGCTACTTATTTGGACAATTTACACCGAAAAATGCTTCCATATTTGCCATGATTCCTAAAAGCATTTAAATTTCTCAGTTACAGTAGGACACGTATATGCCTATGAACATATACATCTGTTTTCATTCTGTTAGTCCTATTCTAGATGTTAACACACTAGGATACGTATAAATATCATAATAACTGCATTTTAAAAAGACATTTCTAATAGCAAGTTGGTTTCTTTGAAGGTAATAGAAGATAAATACCATGTTTGCTTAAAAGTTTTAGTTTTCTTTCACTTAAACAAATCGGGGTTTTTTAGGCTCTGGTCCACTGTGAGCAACTGAGAAGTGAGATGGAACGACAGAAGAATTATCTTGAAAAGGAGTTGGCTGCCCAGCTAAGTAAGAGGGCTGATGAAAAAGAAGCACTGCGGCGAGAAATGAAGAAGGAAAGGGAGGACTTGGCAGCAATGGTATGAGTTGGTTCTTTTTCTATTTGTGTATTACTATATCATCCTCTTTAAACTTCGTTTGCTTGTCCTTTTTTTTTAGTTTTGGGTGTGAGACCTCAGTCACTTCTAGCATTGCTTTAAAGCAGTGGTGGATAAGTGATCCTTTGAGTTTGAATAACTTGGTTTTGTGCCATGTCACTAGATACATACTAGGTTGTTGATGTCATGCACTTTATTTTAGTTTGCATAATATTTTTAATGCACTGTGTCAGAGTAAGAAAGTGTTAAGTAATATGTGACGCAAGGTTTGTACCTAGCTCTTTTATAAGAATTATTATTTAGTTTGCCAAGGCAAGCATTCAGATGTTGGCATGTGTCACATTTAGGATTCTTCACTACTTTGATCTTATATATGCATTAATGTTACAATATCATAATTTCAAAGTGATCTTATCATATGTTTAGTTTTCCCACCTGCAGAAATGTGTTGGAATCTCTTTTCTCACTTTTACTAATGTTTATAAACTCTCTGAGACAGATTCTGTCTCATCGTTTATGCCACGACCATTGAGATAGTCTTGATAACCTTGTTTTAGACTTCTAGATGCTGCTGTAATTTGAGTATAAAACATGAGGGTTTTCTGCCCAATGGAATCTACAGAGGAAAGCTCAAGCTAACAGCAGTAAGCCTGTGGTAGAGGAGGCATTTCTAAGGTGATTGAAATGGGAAGAAATGTAGAGAGATAGATACTTCGTAAATTAGTGGTTTTTATGTTTTTTTGATCTGTAACATCTTCAGCCATTTCTGATGGAGGGTTGGAAACAATAGAGTGAATTTCTCTCTTGATTGTAGACTTTTTCTTATTTTTTGGGACTCTTTTATAAGTTGTATGGCTTATTTCTAAAAATCTGGAGAGCACAGACTGAGCAAAATAAACCATTTAAGTGTGTATAAAAAAACCTTTGACTCCAATTCCAGATACAAAACCAGGTATTAAGCACAGGGATTGGGACTAAGTGATAGTTAAGTACATGAACTGATCATCAGTGATCTGTTGCCAGGGAAACTGAAATTTAAAAAAATAACTGTTCACTGCAGACATTATTAAGCAATTCCTTGTTTGACTCATTGCTATCTATTAGAAGTCATCCCTTTTATGAAGTTAGTTGTTTTGTTAGAGTTGCTTTAAAGCAGTGTATTCACTCCAAAATACAGCCTATTAGACAAGCATTTCATACTTTTTTTTTTGGTAGACTATTTCACTCCATGTCATCACATCAGTTTGTATTTCATCACCCACTGAGATGTGTTTCACTGGAACCAGTTCTCACTTTAAGTAGTTGTAGTATTTTTTTAAGTCCTGCATATACATTAAACAACATATAGTGTCACTATGATGATGACATGCTTGGTAATTAAACATATGGGATTACTTTGTAGAAAATTATGATCTATGTTAATGATTTACACATACATATGATTAACTACTTTTATGTTTTAGGATTATGAGGTGGTAGAAATGGTATACTGTGGATCAAGTCAAGATTCATCTGATTATTTTATTGCTTACTTTAAGAAATGGTTTGTTTGAAGGGGAGAATTGGCATGGAACATAAATCAGGTGGATGTATAAGGAGTGAAAAATAGTTATGAATATATAATCCTCTAGGTTTGGCTTTGAATTTCTGAAAGTTAACCTAGAACTGTCAGACACCATTATTTCCACTTATATTAGTAAGCTTCAGGGCTAAATAGCTGAAGGTTCACTGTCTGTTTTATTGTTACATTTTTTAATCATTCAGCAAAATTTCATCTGAATTACACTAGAATTTTTAATATACTATTTCTAGATGAGTTTTGCACAACATTGTGCTTTGATCTATATTGTTGAAATGTTTTCTGAACTTGAAAATTAAGATTTGTGGTTGCAACAACTGCTTTCTTTAGCTGGGGGAACAAGATTTGGTTTGAATCGATCTACGTAGGGATGGATAAGAAGCTTTTAAACAGTACTCTTACCTTGCAAAACTAATGTAGCTAGCTGCTTCTGACACCTGGAGACTACTGCAGTCAATGAAATGTTCCAAATAAACTACTGTATGATAAATAAATTAAAAATAGTGAACCCATTAACAAAATAATATAGCCATATTATGTTATATTATTGATAGTATAGGATATATTTTGATTGTACATGCTTGATTTTTTATTATGTTTTTACACGTAGTTGCTTTTGAGGAGAAAGTTCCATAAGAGTTTGATTTGTGGTTAGTTAAATTGAATCATTATAGTGCTCTTGGACTTTTTCAGGTGACAGCTTTGTCTAAGGATGTGGCTGTTTTGGAGGCTCAAGTTGAGAGGCTTACAAGGGAAAAGAATTCTCTAGTTAACGAGTTAGAAGAATCACAGGGCCAGCTTGCATCTCATGAAATGGAGATGAATAAGGTAAGCACATTTTTATAAATGAGTATTGAGCTTAGTTTTCCTTATCATTGTGACCTGAAAGAAGAGAATTTTTACCTTGTCCATTTTCCTGTTTTGGTAAGGAATGTGTGGTAACTGTAGACATCATCTCAATATCCCAGAGGCATTACAGCTATCCCAGCTGCAGGAGTAAAAAAATAACTTCTTCCATTTCCAAGTCACCTTGTCACGCAGAAGCTCACTTTTCTACTTTGCAGCCTATGAGGGTCGCTATTTAAAACACTATCCCAGTGTTTCAATAAAGAATTGAGTTTGGTCTGAGTGAGACAACATAGAATTCAACAGTGTGCTTAATTGCTACCTGTGGGACTTGCAGTGCTAAAATAAAGGGAGCTATATCAAATCACTGTTTTTCAAGTTCTTTCCTTTAGACTTTTTATGTAGTATACTGCTTAATTCAGTACTGTTGTTAGTATGGCTCTCACAAAGACATCTTCTAGTTCAGAATTACAGTTTAACATGCATCTTCTGTAGGTGTATCACTCTTGGGTGCTTTCTTTTGCACGTTTCTCAGCTGATAAGAGCTTTAATGGGGGTCATAACATGAAAAAGGAAAAAAAAATAACAGCCACTTGAAATGTCTATATTCCTTACCAATAATCCCAGGGCCCATTCTATGTCCCCAGTTGTTAACTGCAAGGATTTGAGGAGCAATTTATGTTTTGGGCCTCTAGAGATTTCAGGAGAGGTTTTCAACAGTTCCTGTCTTCCCCTGCTGCCCTGGCTGATAGAAAGAGGCAAAAGTATTGCAGAAAATTCATAGGAAAAAGTCATCCCAACTTACTAGAAACTTTATTTCAATTTTAACTGAAAGACAAATGAGTATTTAAAAAATGTCAGAATGGTTTGATTTACCAATTCTGAAATTCACTTTTGGTCTTTCAGGCTGGGTTCATAAATGACTAGCACCACTTACAGGGGTGTGGAGGTCATAAAAGAGGCAGTACATACACATATTCACTGATCTGAAAAGAAGAATTTTGTACCCTACCAATTAGAAGTTACCACTCTGGAGATGATACTTTGATTCCAGTCCCTGGTTCAGTTCATGTTAATGCAAAGTTGAATAGGTAGTCACCTTGCAATAGTCTATTAATTGCACTGTCCTGAGAGATTGGAAAACTTCGTTTGTGTCCCTGTACTAAACTGAG
Source organism: Rhabdornis inornatus (assembly GCA_013397075.1). Taxonomy (NCBI): domain Eukaryota; kingdom Metazoa; phylum Chordata; class Aves; order Passeriformes; family Rhabdornithidae; genus Rhabdornis; species Rhabdornis inornatus. The sequence goes on from VWZS01007269.1 coordinate 252,588, forward strand.
AAGTCTTAAAAATTCTGGAGGAACCTCCAACCACTGAGCTGACAGGACTGTGTGCATCATCCTGACAATTTCATTGGCTATGTGACATCTTTGCTTGTGAATCTGATTCCTTCTTTCCAGACTCAGTTTGCCATTATTAAAAACAACAAATAGCAACACTTTTGAGTTTTATCCAATATATTGTTTTTCTTCATGCTCCAGAAGTCAGAGAAAGAAAATATGGAGTGAGGATCTATTTCCCTCATTCTTGGAGACTGAAAAATTCATTATTAGGACAGCACCATCTGCTGATTCTTCTGTGTTATTCCCTTTGTATAGTGTGTGGAGGACCTGAAGGCGAGGATTGCTGAATTTTTTTAATTTCACTCGGAGGAAGTGACATATTGCATTTCGTTACATCCTTCAGATAAAGGAAGGAGGAGGTAGAAATCCGGGGTTTGCAAGCTATGCCGTTGCATCTCAAGACTTTTTTAGTTGCATATAGTATTTCAGTGTTTAAAAAAATGCTTCAGAGCTTTGCCATTCTTCAGAGCATTTGCTGCTTTGCATTATTTGCAATGGCTAAATTCACAAGCTGTCCTTTGAATTTATAAGTGATGCTACTTCTTAAAAGTTATCACAGTTGGCTTAGTTTTTTTCCTGGAGTGATTTCATTGCAGTATGCATATTTACTTTTTCCCTATATTTTTTTTAAGGCGAAAAAAAAAAGTGAAAATGAGAAGAGGTATAAGACTGAAAAACAGAAATTAGTTTGGGTTGTAGAATATGTGAGAATGCTTTTGATAAGCACAGAGGATAGTAGCAGCAAATTAAAAGGGTGTAGATTTAAGGAGCAAGTGCTGAAAGAATATAAGCAAGGCAGGACAGTTGAGTGAGTTGGAAAGAAAGTTGACTAAGAGGAGCTATGAGTAAACACATTTGCATTCTCACTAAGGAATGTGCATGTTGGTCAGTTAATTAACGTGAAATGAACAGGCACAAATTGGAGGTGATGGCACAGGATAAGGACAATAAGGGGACAGCTTAGATTGAAAATTGGAACAACCCTGCACAGCAGTAAAGTTATGTGGAAGAGATTAGTGACCTTCTAGTTTTGTTTTGGGTTTTTTTTTCATTTCTTTCACTTTCTCCTAACCCTTTCACATATCCTCTGAAGTTGAGCTGCCAGATGGAAAGGATTGAGGGGGTAATATAACAAACACTTCAACAGCAGAGAATAATTGTCCTCTGTAGAAGTGATTTCCTGAAATGTTGCTTTGATCTATTTCTTCTGGACCATGTATCTATTAAAAAAAATACTTTTTTTAAAAAGAATTTATCTTCAATTTGCAATAAGTTTGTAATGCTCTGATCAAACTTTGAAAATTATTGTGTTAACATTTAAACGATTTCTTTCCCAACAGTGTAAAATTGGCAAGTAAAAATACACCTTTAATTAGGAGTGTGATAGATGCTTCACTTCTAGGTTTTGAAAGTGTTGACATAGACTTTCTTGGGATTTTACAGAGAATGAGAGAAGAGTATAAGACCAGCCACTGTCATTTAACTGTAGTCATATATATTTACAACATAAGCATTTATACTTAGCAAAATCTTGATCCAAATATATTTGAATCTAGAAGGTACTGCATATGTCAAAGTTAATGACTGTATATAGAATCCAGATCCACCATTCTATGTAAAAACATTTACCATTTGTAGACCTAAAAGATCTGTAAATTAAAAACATGTTGCATTTCAATGACCTGTAGAGGGCACCAAAAGATCTAATTGCAGACCCTGGTCTATGGATTCTTCAAGCTCACAGATCATGTTGTCTGTGTAATCTAACAGGTGTGTGGAGAAATGCGCTATCAGTTGAATCAAACCAAAATGAAGAAGGATGAGGCAGAAAAGGAGCTCAGAGAGTACAGAACAAAAACTATAAGGGAGCTTGAAATTAAGGACCAGGTAAGAGATAATACTGCTATAACTTTGCAGTTATTAGTAGCCTAAGTAGGGTTTTTTCAGAAGCTGGAATGATTCATTTTTCTAATAGTGGTCATTTATTACTGTTAAATGGTTTAAATTAATGGCAAAAAGCCAGCTTTTACTGCTAAATAAGTACTCTTGATTATCTTAATCTTGTTTTCAGCCCTAGTGTGTTCAGTTTTGCGCATCACTCATTCCATGCTTTCATATAGAATTACTCTATCATATTATTCATACCAGCTACTTAAATTCTATGTACTGTATACATGTGTTTATACACTTTTCTCACAAGTAAATCCACACATAATTACCTATACATGTAGCCTAACAGAACATTAAAGACTCTAAGCATAACCTAATGATACCAGAAATGAAAATCATTTATCTTCCAATTTCTTTAAATATTCAATGTTACTGAATGCTGAGATTCATAGAAGAGTTTAAAAAAACAAAACCAAAACAAAAGTAACCTAGAAAAAAAATAACTGTAGAATAAAATCCACTTGGCATTAACTGTTGCTTATCTAAAACTGGGCTTTATATTAATACAAAAACCAGTATATGCCTTACAGGTAGTCTGTGAGAAAATATCCCAGGCAGTAAGAAAGATTATTAGAGTAACCTGCGACATACTTGGCAAACAGCTTGAACAGGTGTAATCTGCATCTTTTGAAGTGCCCTTTTTCCTGAGGTTCTATCCATTTTTCTCTAGGACTTCAAACCTTCAGTATTCCTGATTAAGTTATGATGACATAAGAGTCTTCTGAATACACAGATATGTAAGATGCACATGAGGATGATTTTTAAAATATGGTTTTTGTTATTTGAGCAGCCTATACAACAGGTTTTGGACCATTCTTTCTTTTAAATAACTGAACAAATCATTTCCTGTATATGAATAGATGTAGGGGGAAAATTGAATATTTCACAAAATAAATTTTTAATTACCAGTTCCTCAAAAGCTGCATGCAGGACAGTAAGTTTACTAACTTAATAGTACAAGCTTAGTTTGGAAGCGATATTAATTTAAGTTATAATGACAATAAATGTAAAATCCAAAGGAGGAGCTTATTAGGTGAAATAACCCTTCAACATGTGTACAAAATACTACAGCGCAGAAGAAGAGAGGTCTTAAAGCATTCTTTTTTCAAGGTTTGCTTTTTTTTTTCACTCCTGCATCCTTTAGGCCTAAGGACATTGAAAAACAAAAACCAGGCTTGTCGTCTGTGTCTTGACAGATATCACAGATAAAAGAGTTGGCATAATCTTGGCATACAAATAAAACAGGATGTGTTTAATAAGATACTTGAAGTATCTTGGATTTTAAATCCTGTTCTTCAACTTGCTTGAGGATTGCCTTTTGAACAAATTACAAAATTTAACAAAATATTTTAACCTCGTGATGACATACTGGTATTTTAATCAGTGTGATGCTGAATACAGCGAAATGTAATGATTTATAATTTGATACAAAATGAAATGATGTGAGGGAGAGTTACTATCAGCAAAAATTATTAGATAATTAGATCAAGATTAGATAATGAGTAATCATGTTATTATATTATTCAAATATAATTGTTGGTTCCTCAAAAAAAAGGAAACCAAACAATTTTGAAATTCTCAGACTCAGTATCTCAGCAGCTGTTTTATAGCTGTGGCTCCAGTAACCCAAAAAGTTCTGTATAGGTCCTAGGATTATTTAAAATGTTAAAGGCAACCCAAGAAGAGTGTTAGAATGCCTTGTCCTGCTGTTGCTTGTTGGCTGGGTATTTTAAAATCAAATTTTAATAAATATTAATAAGTTATTGCAAATTATTTTGTTTAAAAAAATTGAAAACAGTGCAATCACATCTGTCTTTGTATTTAAAAAAAAACCCGAAATGTTTTATCTTATGTGGCACTGAATAGCAAATAATAATTGTTCTTTGGTCTCTCAGCCATGACCTGACCTTCTGGCTAAGAGACAAAGCTGATACCTTCCTTGGCCACCATCTGTCCATAATAAATACATATTTATTTTTTTTAAGTAGAGAGACAATAATGTATGAGTATTTTCAGGCTATTCTGTATTAAATTATGTTTTTTCTCTTTTAAAAGCAAAAGATCATGTTTTGAATTGCCTTTTAATATACTGAGAGTGAGTTTACTGTTTCTTGAGGTATGATTGTATTTTTAATTGTGCTGTGGATAAATTTCAGTTTTGAAGATATTTTTTAGTTTACATCGAGTGACTTTTAAAAAAGGATTAAAATTATTCAGGTGTGTCAGAATAGGCAGAAAGCCTCACATGTACAATTTAGGATCACCAGACACATATATCTGTATGTCAGGTAAATACAGGTTGGTATTTATCATATACTGGTATTTATCATATACTGGTATTTATCATATACTGGTATTTATAAATGTTATTCAAAATTGAAATTATATCATTTAGGAAACCTAAAGAGAGTATATATCTTTGGTCTTACTCCATTTTACCGTAGTATCTTTTTCCCTGTATTTATTGTTCAGTTAGGACTAATACCCATGTGTCAATATCTGTCATAACTGTGTTATTAACATTTTGCATTAATATTTCTTTAAAATTAAGAAGCAATGAGCAATGTTACCATTTGAATTGAATAACTGTTTTGTAATATCATCCATCATGATCCTGATTAACATCAGGATTACAGAGGGAGGTGGGGGGAAAGACACATACCAAACAGTTTCTCTGCACAAAAGCCACATCTGTTCATCTGGCCTGATATGTTGTAAAGTAGCATAACCTACTGCCCTCTCTTCTTCTCTCTCAGCCAGCCCTCCCATTGTGGATGTAGCTGTGCTGAAATAACAGTGCACTTAATACTTTTACTGCTTAGGAACAAGCTTTATAAATCATACGAATTATAATGCCTTCATGGCAGTAAACTGTGTCCACACTAGGGGTTGTACTAGCACAGCTATATCAGAGAAAAGTCACGCCCTAACCTAAATTGCTGTTATTAGAACAAAAATTGTGTGGCATATTTGACACAGCAGGGCTTCACTTTTATAATACTTTTTTTGTTAATTTGTAAGCACTGCATGGCATAATTTATGCATTTCTAACAGAAATCATACTTCTGACACACTATGAAATTGTTCCTCAGATTAACATCACTTGCTCTTTTCTGCTCTGCCTTATAAAAATAAAAATGAAATTCACTGTTAATAATTTGCTTTCTGTTTGTCTGAAATAATTTATATTTAGCTTATAAAATCTTGCAAGCTTCAGCATATAGAAGTGAAAACAATTTTTAATATTGGGTTTTGCAGTCCAAGCCAATTTGGGCGTCCTCCTTATTAGACCATTCTTACCAGCAGCATGGGTCCACTGGGAGCTGTGGTGTCCTTGCAGCTTTTCAATTTTGTTTTATCATGTTTTGTGGAATCAGATAAATACTTTGTGTAGAAATAAATCCAAGCTAGTAATCTTAACCTGTAAAAAAGTCTTTAAATTTCGGCAGATATAGTTTGAAGGGGGGATTACAGAATGCTGTTGCCTACCTTGTAGGCGACAGAATTAAAAGCTCCAGAAACATTGTACTAAAACCCACAGGTTTTCAAGAGCTGCCTGCATTGCAGTTCGTAAGTCCAAATAAAAAGAAGTCAAGACTCACTGACATGCATAACCTATACAAATAGGACGAGCTACACAGCAAAGTATTTTTGTGCAGTATGACAGAACCTAAATGATGCCTCTGTACATTATAGACTGACAATTTTGCAGACAAATAAAAATCTGGCAAAATTGCAGTCCAAAAGCATTTTGCCAAAGGGTATTTTGGGAATGTTTATCTCATTTGTCATAAATCCGTGATTTATAGTAACCTAATTTAGATGTTATAAGAGGAGAGATTACTGACTCTGTCTTCATCAAAAATAGTTCAGGCCAAGTATTTGGGTATATATCCTGGAAATGCTTTAGATTATCCAAAGCAAGACCAGTAACACCTTTCTAAAGACCCTGATTCACTGAAATATCTTTTTATGAATAGATATCAAGCTTTCATGAGTCAGGCTTTAAAATACAGGAGTTTTCAACAGCTGTGACATTCAGCATATCACCAGATGTTTGAAACTTGCAAGTTTTAATAACTGGTGAAGATGGGTTAGGATTATTTGTTATGTGTATTCTTGTAACAGTCTATATGTATATCTGATAATCTGTTTCCTCATTAGTTATAAAGATGCTCTGGAAATTCTGTTTCGAAAATAAAGTCTATTAAATCAGTAAATATATACTTAAGTAGTATTTGGCAATGGGAGAAACTCTCAAAACTCAGGAGATAGCTTGAAACTCTTAGCACGAAATTTTCTCACCTGGTGTGACCTTGAGTATAATGGTCTTAAAAGTAGCAAACCCAAATTGCTTTTGGACAAGAAAACATTAAGTAAATGTGATAGTCTTTACTGTAACTGAACTCTTCCTAATTAATCATTTTTTTGTTTTGGGCATTCAATGCATTAATTTGAAAATGAGTCGATAAGGAGTAAACTGGTAGTACTTTAAACCTTACTTTGATATTAATTTTCAGGCCTGCTCAGGAGGAGCATAATTCTTTTTATAGCTGAACTTACTAGCTCATCTCAAGATTTTTTCAGGAAGATATTGACCCACCACCCTGCAATATATATAAAATTATAATATGGCTGCTGCTGCTCTGCTATGGCATAGCTCTCCTCTGTCAGCCGTCCATTCCTCAAGGATCAGTGGTATGAGCAGCCTTCATTAAATTCTATTTCCTTAAGAAAAATCGTTGGGACTAGGATTCCCAGTAGCACACTTTTGTTTACTCACTTGTCTGCATTTTCTGTACAGGTCTGCTTCCCCTAAGCATCTAGCCTGCTGAGAGGAATAACACAGAATCAGGATTTTATTGTTCATACGTGTAGTTTGGCCTATGTAACCTTGATCCGTGTTCTGTCACCCCATAGTATATGGTAAAACTGTTTATGTGCATTAAAAACTATTCAAAGTAGGAAAAGAATTGCACATATCTTGATGTAGTGGGTTTACATACTTAAATAAATACTTGGTTTCTGTTGTTTTTTTTCTTCTTCTCTGACTAGAAAAAAATGGTTGTTTTATCAATAGTCATTGTGTCAACCATCAGAAGAAAAAGTGTGTGAAAGTCCCTATCACTTGTCGGTTGTTATTGCACAGGTTTTCTTTTCAGCTATTCCTTCGTGCTGTCCAGGAAGTAAGAACCAATCTCACATCAGTTGTATTAAATAGTGTTTGAAAGGATAAAAGGAACAGGTTTTGTTCTCTCCTGTTTTTCAATAATGAAGTAGGTGTAATCTTCCCCTTCCTTCTTTCTACACACATCCTTCCTTTTCTGAAATTTTTATCAGCAAGTGAACAATACATTTTGCACTGCCTCATTGTCCCCCATCTCCCACCTGTGCATTCCATTAACAAAAAAAAAAAAATTACTTGTTCCACTGTGAACAAAATCACTTTCTTATCTCTGCTGGTGGCTGCTGAGCTAATCTGTAGTGCAGTAATGTTCTCTGTTAAAATGTGACTATAGTAATGTCTGTGGGATTGGAAGGTTTGTTCCTGAAGTAGTATTGCAGGTCAAATATTTTGGCAAATTAAAAACAAATATTTTCATGGAAATGATGAGGTAAAATCCTTGTATAATGTGTTTCAGCCATTCACTCTTGTTGTTTCCCAGGGTATTTATCCACAGGGACCGTGTTGCTCTTGAAAGTTTACACGAGAACAGACCTTAAAGATTACTTCTTAATTTAAAATTTGCATGTATGTACTCATAAATCTATACTTTGCAACATAATTTTTTTCTTTCCCCAGCTAACAACTGCAGGTAACAAGTTTGCTTCAGTGAGATTTATAGTGTGCTCCTCTAAACACATCCACCCTCCATGCTATTCCCATAAAGTTCTGCCAGCACCCCTGCTCTCCCTAGGATGCTGCAGGGTTCAGTTTCTGTTATTTCTCCATCAATTTGGAAGCAGAGAGTTTGTGGCTGATGGCCTTTGCTTAGGTGATGGCTCATGTATTGAGGCTCTGCCTTTAAGTGGAGTACACAAAGTGTGTGGTACTGCCAGGTGCCATCACACTTCGCAGTACAAGTGAGGTCACAAATCTACTTGTCTTTGAGGAATTCAACAGTCCCACCAGATCAGGTTAGGATAATAGCCATCTAAGAAATCACAGCCTGCATTGCTATGTAGGCTATATCTTTCTTGTCCCTCTGGTCTTTACAGATCAATTGATTTGTGAACCAGCTGTACAGAAAAAACTTTCCACAGGAACCATGTGTGTTTCTTGGGGCTTCTTCTCGTGTTTCTGGTCAGGTTACTTGCCCTTCCTGTCAGGAAAGGTTTTCAGATTCCTCTTTTAGGCCAAATGATTTGTAGAATTTGCAGTAGTCCTGTGTGTTTTTGTGAATTAGCCTCTTAGAAAGAGGTGGTCTCTGTGAACTCCTTTAAGCCCTGTGTACATATTTCTGTATTCTCACAGTTTATAATAAATGTATTTCCAGAATGGAGGTTTTCCCTTTGAAACCACATGTAGCTTTCATGAGTGCTTTGTATTCTCATTCAGATTTGCATGGGAAGCAGCAGTAATTCAAATAGAGTGCAAAAGGGACAAAGCCATTGTTGGGATGTGGTGGGGGTTAACCTTGTCATGGCCCTAACTCTCTTTATAGAGTTGGATAGTTCTTCAGGTGCAATATGCTATGTCAGATGGCCATGCCTGGGAGGTCTGAGGTTTAGAGACCACTCTGAACCTGGAGTTGCTTGATTGATATCAGGATTAGGGTAGAAATGACTGCAAATGACCCCTGCTACATATGGCCTGATAGTAATCCAAGTAAAACACTTGAAATCTTTCTACAAAACCAGTCTTGTCTTGTTGAGTTTTTTTTTAAATAAATAAAAAATGAAAAAAGCAAATCCAGTTAGTTCTGTCCCTGATTAATTAGTATATTATTAGGTATGGAATGCAACATGGATTGAGATCAGTGTGAAAGACTGCAAAAATTTCCTGTCAATGGTACACTAAGTATTTGAATGTATGTGTGAGGCCATACTGGGGACACCTCTTTGGAAGACTTGGTCCTGAGCATTATCACTGGTCTCTCTGCTTTGAAGGCTACTTTAGTAAATGAGGCTAGGCTTCATGGCCTGTAAAAGTCTCTTGATTTGAAGTGTGTTTGTTTTTATAGATGTTGACTGCTTTTTGGGGATGTACATTCCAATACCAACCACCACAGTGATTATATTTCACTTTTTATTACTCTATATTTTTTCTTCTATTTTTGGTTTTATTTTATTCCCCTTCAATCTTTTAGTAAGGGTGGCAAATGAAGTATGAAACAAAAAAATGTAATGTAAATTCAAATTAATATTTTACTCTCCAGAATTATTTTACTGCAGAATTTGGGCAATGATATAGTCAGTGCAGAATTTCCTTTTTAGGTTATACTGTGTATTTTTTTACCTGACGTGTGAACATACTGGGACAACAGTGAATGTCATAAATCACTAAGGAATTAATTTGGTTTTAGTTAATTTTTCATTTTGTTAAAGGTCTTCTAAAATCTGGGGGTTTTTTGCATTTTCTTCAGAGTGCAAGTTTTTATATCACCACTTAATCATTCTCATTTGTTAAAAAAAATTGTCTTTTCTGTCACTTTGCTTTTATGTAAAATTCTGTGAGAAACATCTGCTAGTTTGAAATTTAAAGTTGTATTTTTTGCATACAATAGAATCGGCATTTGTATGAAAAGAAGTAATTATTTTAATCTTTAATTTGACTTGTTTTGAATGAAATTATTTCATTTAATCAGATTTTACAGAGATAGAGATGTCTAGTTAATTAAAAAGCGCATTTTTGCAACATGCATAAGTATTATTAGGTGAAGATAATGTCAGTTATGAAAAGGATATTTGAGGATTGATTCAGTGTTTGAGAAATCATCTTTTATGTTTTCTAGCAACTTGCATTTGTGTCACTGATGAGTATCTGTAGTGTGTTCCCCTAAAAATGCATTGTAAAAATCTGAAGATAATTTTTAAATGCATCACAAACTAATGAATGAGAAGTGAAACACTTAGATGCTTCAAGAAAAGATACAAATGGGTCCTATGTGCTCTGAAGTGGAAAACTTAAAATATAAAAGGCGGTTGGTGGTAATACTGAAAATAGAATAATTGATTTAGAATAAAATTTTACTGCTGTGGTACTTCACCCATGCTTCATTTTTGTTTAAGTAAAGTTTCTTTCGTGTAACTGAGCTGAATACGGATGCAGGATGGTGTTAGTGTGTTTCAGCATACTAATAATGGTGTTTCTCTTAGTGAGGTTTAGCCTGCCATCTTTCCATGAGAAAGTGCCTGTTGATATTCCTGGGAGTTTGGGCAACTGCAGAAGATATATTAAATAGTACTTTTGAAATTATGTGCAGAAGTAATAAGAACATTAAAGTTGCAGAGTTAAGCACCAGAAGTTGCCTGTTCTAACCTTAATGTAGTCTTGTTGTACGTATACATTATGATAATTCTGTTCCTTGTTATACTGAAAATCTGTTTCAGATTTTCTTCAATGCAAGATTGTCATCTGTCTTTTTGCAGTTCTGTGCTCCATCTCTTGTCTCTCACATACATTGAAAAGTTAAGTACCTTGAAGAAATAACTTTCCGATCATGTGGTAAAAAGCTGCATCACAGGTGATAGGCTCTGAGGGATCAAATTAACACTGCATGAGAAACAGAGCTGTCAGCAAAATGCTTTAGTTGGTGGTTTGTTTCTGTTTCTTTCTCTACAATTACACTGTGGCCTGGATAGCAGCTACAGAATTATTTACAGCTTCCTGATAGAAGAAATGGTAACTGAAGTAATACAAAAATTACTCTGAGTAAAAGTTGGGAAAAATGCTGCTGATAAGTTCCCTGCAGGGGCAGTGAAGAATATTCATTGCTTCTGTAATGTCTCTGTAGATTAAATCCCAATTACATTGTGATGACCTAATGATGGACTAGACATATTTCAGAATTCAGGACAGAGTGTATTTGTGAGACTATTGTTGTTAACAGGAGAGAGAAGAGGATTATTTTTTTATTATATTAACATGTCTCAGATTCTGAGGGTTCATGTTTCAACCTATTACCTGAGTTTTTAAACTGAAGTATCCCATAGTGTTGAGAGTATGATCTGTTTTCAGTCTGTAGATGTGGTATGGTGTGGCTCCTACCAAATTATTTTGAATGAATGTTTTTTGGTATTTCAAAAAGAATAATTTAGTTGATAAGCCTAAATGTGCCTGGATTGGCTGTTTCTGAGTTGCTGTTAACAAGTTTTATTTAGTGGCATTTTTCTGCCATCCCTTTCTCATGAGATTGTCTGCTGTTTCTGCTGTGGTCATTACCAGAATTCTAGAATATAAGTCATGCTGCAGGCACCTCCAAACACTGGTATTTTAAGATGTTTATGTATGTCTGTATATACCTACACACATGCACAAACACATGTGCATGAGTGGAAAGGATCTGATTTTGTGGATTTTGGAATTACCGATGAAAGTAGCACAAGTAAAATTGTTCTTCAAGCCATATTTTTGTTTTCTTGATACTTCTAATAGAAATTATAAGACACCTGTAAATGTTTAAAGATCCTATCATGAAGTTGACACTTTCCTATCTGAGAATTTCCGCCTGCACTTTTATGACAACTAAAATCTATGCATGTGTTCTTGGGTTCAGCCCTGAAGGTTCAACATCTGGCTGATGGAAACGAAACATTTTCACCAGAGGTTCTTGCACTTGGAATTTGCTTCCTTCTGTGGGTCTGTGTCAAAACCTGACTGAGCCTGTTTAACTCGAGGCAATGGTGTAAAGCCCATCTGTTCCTTGAAACTTTTCCCTGAAGGAGCGATCTAGAGTGTATTTATATTCTCAGCTGTGGTTGTGGTTTTTTTAAAGTACTTAGCTGATGCTTTTGGACTAATTTGTGGTTTGGGTTTGTTAAAAGGTGTTCTGAATGGATGTACTTTTGAAGCAGATTTTAGGAATGTTGCAGAACTTCCCTATCTAACTTGTGAGGACAGTGAAGAGTTCATGTCCCTATTAACTATGAATGGAGAAGTAACACTTACGAACTTCTACTGTTAAGAAGAATAGAGAACCCACTGAGACTTCTATTTAAAATACACAAAAGTCTGAAAAGTGAAAATGCAAAGCATTTGTAACTGAAAATCTTTGAGCACCTGATTTTAAAATATTCTGTCAGTGTAATAGGTTGTTATATTGTTTAGAAGGGAAGAGTATTAACGATTTTGTAGATAGTTTTACTATCTTTGCATTTGAACTTGGAATTCCCAGTATAATTTGGTAGGAGATGCATGTGATAAAGCAAAATGGCATTTAAGTTCTAATCAAAATTTCCTTCACAAACCTTTGTTGAGTGTTCTTTGGGGGAAAAAAAAATGTACAGTTAAGTAAATGGCAAACTTTTTAAAACCCAAACACTATTGAAATGGTGTTGTTTTTCTGGATGAAGTGACTGCATTTGTCTGACATCACAACTTTCTGTAAGTAGTTTAGGTTAACATTTTTATGGGAGGAAAAGAGACAACATTGTTATGTAGGCGCTTCAAATGTTTGTATTGGGATGGGGTTATAGTCATTTGTTCTTGTAGGATGTTTGAATAGATAGTTTCATTAATTAAAGAAGATACTGTGTCTTGTCTACATGAGGAAGCTATGGTATGAGTTTAAAGTATAATGGCTATTCAGCACTAACTCCTTATATGAACAATTTTATTCTATACTACAAATGGCCTTTCAGAGTTTAGTTGACTGAAAAATGTGCAAGTTCCCTCCAGCCCCAATGACAAATAAATATTTATGTAGGGAGTTAGTGCAGAACAGTTACTACATGATAAAACTACATTCTCAGCTTATTCTGTACTCTACTGGCCTTCTTAAAAGCATCCTTAGGACAAAGTATAGTATTATTTTACAGATATATTCCTACAGGTATTTGTATGTTTATATGGACTTGAAGAAAAATATTTGTTTCTAAGAATTTCTATGAAAAATATTTAAATTGCTGACAATATGGTTGGGATAACATAAGTCTAGTATGTGTCACTGGAATTGAAGATGCTGGTCATGCAAACTTGACTGTGGTTGTTTGTAAAATAAGTTAATAGACTCATCAACTTTAGTTACTATGTTGACATATAAGAACTAATGATATTAATAAAATAATAGGATTAACAGAAACTGGCATGTTTAGGGTTCAGATAGAAGTCACAATACCTTCTTTTCAACAATGGTAAAATCACAAAATTACCTTTATTCTCTTGTGTAATATTAGGTGACAAAGCTAAATGGCCCCTTGTCACTGGTTTTGTAATAGGCATTAAAAAAAAATCATTATCATGAAAGCTATCCTATGCCAAGCAGCTTCTGAAGATGGCCACTGTTCCACTGCCTTTCTCTCTCTAGCACAGTGAATTCAGGCCACAAATATGGAGCCTTCACATGAGAAAAATGGAAAATACTTGAATGCCTGTAACTCTTAAGCCACATGAACACAATAACATTGATTGTATATTAGAGTATTTAAATATGAAACACATTTTGGCTATTCACAAGAGTGTAATTTCAAATATTTTAATTTGCTTATTTTGTAGTTTTTATCAAGTAAGTACTTTTGTTCAAAAACAGGAGTGTGCATTATTTTCAGGTGCTTTGATCCCTTTTTTATTTTTTTGTCTTAAAATTTATCTCTATGTATTTATTTGGTTCTATAATTTTCTAAGAAAATAGAAAAACTGGGATTAGAGCTGGATGGAAACAAACAGCGTTTGGAACAAGCCCAGCAGGATGTGACAGGAGCCAGAGAGGAGTGCCTAAAACTGACAGAACTGCTGAGTAAATCTGAGCACCAACTGCACCTCACCAGGTACCCCTTATCCTATTACATGCTGTAGTACAAATTTCATTCTGCTAATTTTTTGCCACAGGCTTCCCCACAGTTGTAGATACTTGCAGTCATCGACTGCACAGGCAGCCCTCAGTTGTGTTAGAAGTGGACATTTGAGTAAGTGAGTTATGAACTACAAAGTGAGTTATGAACAGTAATTTATAAAAGTGAATTAGTAGTGTGTAGAAGAGGCAATGTTCAGCTCTGGCATGGTTTTAGGCACGAAGAAGGGCAAGGGAGGCTACCCTTTTTTTCTGTTGCTGTGCTTAGTAGGACAAATACATTTGAAATGTTGATGCTGTAGTGTAGAGCAGCACCTTTGAGCATAGGAGTTCTCAGATTAATAATCTGAAATTTCTTCAGCAAAATGACCGGGAATATGTATATACATTTATAAATGAACATAATTTTTTCTGTATGAGGTAAGGTCAAGTATGTGAGGAGTGTGTTTCAGTCTCTTGCTCAGTGAAGATACAGTACAATGCATTATGTGATGAGAGACTTCCCCTGAGCATATTCCATCCTTGGGTATAGTTCCCAATGTCTTTTGCTGCACTATTCATTACATGTTTCTAGAAAACTCCAGGAGACTGACGTGCCAATTGTTCATTGCAACTTGAGTTTGGGTAACTGCAGAACTTTTTTCCTTTTGCCTTGGAAAATGCTATTGTCCAACTGTTTGCAGGCTTCTGGTTGTGTGTGTGGGTTTTTTGTTCCATTGCCCTGCTCCCCCCAAGAATGAACATCCATAAACAAATCTGGCAGCTTTTACTCAGTACTTAAGGGAAAAAGTTAAGTTAGTTTAAATTTTTCATGGGGGAAAAAAAAGCTCAGATTTTTATCACTTAACAGAAGTCTGTGTGTTTATCCAAGTCTTGTACTTTTTGGGCTTTGTGAGAATTCTGCCATTGAGTAAATGGAAATAAAATAGAGCCTTGTCTAAACTATTAAATTCAATGAATCATTTTTTTATTCAGCTAAATTTCTGTGTAATTCAGAGCACGGTTGTTTAACAGATGGAAGAAAGTACCACTCTAACAGCCTGTATTTAGAGAAAAAAATATGCTAGAGGTTAATGAACTTGAAAAAAGTTTTGGGTGAGTTGTTAAGATATCTAAACTTTGGATTTAGCAGAACTTTATTAATAATGATTTGTTGTGATAGTTAACCAAATGGCTTTACCACTCTCCTTTTAGCAAAGGCTGATTATATGCAATAAAGCTCTGGATATCTTGGAGGAAATCTGACTAGCGAATTTATAATTTTTCTTTTTTTTTTTCTTTTTGTGAAAATACTCAAAATGTAAAAATGAGGACTATTGCCTCCTTTTACATAGCCAAGTAATTAAAGCTGGATACCTAACATACAGATGATTCAAGTAGCTTCTTGATGTATGGTCTCTGACTCAAAGTTTCTGCGATGCAAATCATTAGAGGCAGGAAACAGTATTTTGGGCAAGTAATGCTCTGTGCTGGCCCTGGTCTCATACAATTTCACAGATGCCTGTTTTTAGAGGCAGATGCTGAGCTGCCATGGCTCCTTTGACCTAGTGCAGACACTTCTGCAAGGTCCTGATCTCCTTGGGGTTTTTTTAGTTGTTTGAGGGGTTTTTTTGTTGGTTTTGGGGATTTGGTTGGTTGGTTGGGTTTTGGTTTGGGTTTTTTTTGGGTTGGGTTTTTGGGTTTTTTTTGTATTACTGTGCATTCATATTTGGCATCTCCTTACAAGAACTGAAATGCTTTCTATGCTGACCTGTATTTATTGGAAAAATGTATATGGGCATGGATTATATTGAGACATGGGAAATAGGTTCAAATTATTTTTTCTTGATATTCACCAAATTTTATAACACTTCGTATATTTTTGTGTTCTCTGTACACTTGGACTGTCTGTCTGCTTTCCAGGAATATGTTGGGTGATGTTGCTTGAAGAAGGGGAAAAAGAGATGAGTGATTCATTGCTTCTGG
Organism: Rhabdornis inornatus; assembly: GCA_013397075.1. Lineage (NCBI taxonomy): Eukaryota > Metazoa > Chordata > Aves > Passeriformes > Rhabdornithidae > Rhabdornis > Rhabdornis inornatus. Next base: position 268,517 of record VWZS01007269.1, read on the forward strand.
TCTTTTACCTGTTTTCCCCTTGAACTTAAATTTGTAGGGCAGGATTTGAAATGTTTTCGTACTGTCGCCTGTTTTCCCTGCCTTGCAGGAGAAAACATCCGCTACTGAAATGACACTTGTCCTCAGCCTTTACTCTTTCTTCCTCTCAGCTCACCTCCTGGAAAACAGGTTTTCTGTGCTAGTGAAGGTATAAAAGTTACATGTCTCTAGCAGCATTAGTTTTGCATTTTGAACTCCTTATGTTTTCATGGATTGGTTCATCCATAGTTGTTGCATGTAAATTATATTCACTTATGGTTTGCCTTCTTTTAATTATTTCCTTCACCTCAAATGGCAACTGTGTCAGTGAAAATACTTGAAGGGTAGGGGTAATAGCAATCCTCTGGGGGTTGTAGACTCATTCACTGTGGCGCTTGCCAAGGAAAACAGATTTTAAGCTCTAGAGTCCTGCCTGTGGGAGGTTGCTGCAGAAATTGCACTGATTTAGTGCATCTCTTGGGTATTCTGGCCTTGGCCTCGTCTTGCTGATTCTCTTCTTTTCAGGAGAGGACCAGCTGGTTCACTCCAAGTCTTCTCACAACGCTGGAGTTGAGGGAGGCCTGTACTGCTGTTACACTGTTGTGGATAGTATTTCTGTTGCCTTGTATGACCTGTCTGTGCTGTTCTGGCAGAAATTAGAGGAAGTTGAGGCGATACGGAAAGAATCTTTGGTTTTGTATGAATTATTGCATTACTAAGGAGAAAAACCTCACTAATCCATTGATTCTAAGTTTGGATATTGTAAATAAATGGGATTATAAAAAGAATACAAGAACTTTGGATTTTAATGTACAAAAATGAGATAAATGTATATGAAAGGAATAAATGAGAAAAAACATGCAGTCTGTGTCATAATGAGAAAAGAAAGTACTCTGCAGAACAGCACTCTTCTCCAGGAGTCCCACTTCTTTGCTGTATCCTAGTTTTCAGACACTGTTGATTGATTACCAGATAAACAGCTTCTAACTTAACAAAATGTACTTGTTAAAAATGAAGAAAAAAAGGTTACAATTAGCTATTCTAAACCATTGCCACGGAGTTTAAAATTGCCTTTTCCTGTCACCTTTCTTCCTGGAGCAATATGTTGCTTAGAAATACTTGCTATTAACATGCACTTTCTGCTATTGAATCTAGTTAGTAATTCTAATTTGTATGTCTTCAAAAGACTAGGGAAATACAGAACTTGTACTGTGTAGTTTTGCTTGTCAGTCATATATCTTTGCAGATGTCACCATGCTATGAGACTGACCATGATTGTTTAAAGTTTTCTTGGAGGTTTCTTTGGCCCTAGTTTCGGCTTTGAGGTTATGGTAGTGGGAGAATCTTACGACATTAGTTCTTAAGTCAGCGTTAAATTGCTCTTACTTTGGCAAGGTTAGGTGTTGCTAATTAAGCTTACCTGAAACCCTTCTTCAGGGAGTAGAAAGCATACAGGTCTATTGTTCTTTAGTTAATGAGAAAATAGTCATTAAAAATCATGTCAATATGCTCATGGAAAAGATCATGTAAAAAATGCAAAACGTTAACAACTTGTCTGGATCTTTGTGTGCCATCTAATGTAAAAAAAAATTTCCCTATTCTTGTGTAACAGAATCATCATTAAAAAACTTTCCTCTTTTTCTTTCAAACCAGATCTGGAGGTATTATTTGTGATGTAGTTCCTGTTCACATATGCCAAACAAGTTAAATAAATCCTAAGAAGCGAGGGAATCATCAAATTTCAAAATTGAAATTTTATTATGTCATCATGTAGTATCTCAGGTATGAAGATAAATGGCTCAAGATATTTTTGACCGAAATGTCATCTGAAATTTGATAGGAAATATAATTGACTAGAATAAAAGCAGATTTAGCTTAGTTTAAATTCTCTTATTCTTGTTTGCTCAAATGAAACACTGTAAGAACTTCAGAAGGTCAGCTTGTAGGTAGGGGAAAAATTACTGCATGAACACGAGCTTTCACGTTGAGGTGAGCCACCAAGCTGCACTGTCCCTGTGTCACTCTCTTGAAGGACTAAAGTTTATATTACAGTGAGTCAGTGGGGGTTGTTTTTCTTGATTATTGTTTTTCCCCCATTAGGTGATATTTCTTCCCTCTTTTTGACAATTATATGATCTCTAGAAAGGAGCATGTCTAAGGACATGCCAATTGGGTTTTAGTAGTGCTGTAGTCATCCGACTGTGCATTGGTGTTTCTTGGTAGTTTCAGTGACTCCATTAAGGCTAATTTCTATTACATGTACAATAAATAAAGCACATACCCTTCCAGGTGAATGTGGCATTATTTAATCTCTAAAGCTCTGGTGATGAGCTGTTTGTCATCACCAGTGTTCCTTGTTAGAATTTGCAGCCTGCCTCATTCATTGTTTTCCCTATTTAAGATATACTAATAAATGATAAAATGTAAACTTCCTGGTGGTTACGCACAGCCTTTGAAAGAGTTGCACAATACTTAGTATTTATTGTTTGGTTTTTTCCTAGTAGTATCTGTTAGCAATATGCTTAATACCATGCCTTTTCCAACAATTTCAGTGCCTAAGAGTCCATCATCTATGCTGTGAAGGAGTTTTGGAGAAATGTTGTTAGTCATATTAAAAGCTGAGATATACTTAATCGTCTCAGACTGACGGATGAAAGGACCAATAACACTAGAATTGGGGGTGTGTGGGGAGGAAGCAGAAATGAGGTGTAACCAGTGATTGATTTTTTAATTTTTTTATAGTCTGCTCATCATATGCAAAAGCATTATTTGAAAATGCAGGGATGAGTGATAACATGAAACAACTCTGATAACTAATAAACTTTTTTAGATTCTTCTTTGTATGTTTACTTTTCATTAAATTTAGGGATGGTTGCGACTGCGTTGTTGTGATTCAATCAACATTTATTTCTATCTGGTTTTCATATACAAAGGCACCAGGATGCCAGAAAATAAACTGTTAACGGAGAATTAACTTCTTTGGCACGCTTTCATACTTATCTTCCAAATTAAAGAAAATGAAATGGGCAGAAGCAGAGTGTAGATTACCTCTTTTTTGTCAAAAATGGTGGGAATTTGAAAATTAATAATAAAAAAGGGAACAGATGCAGTAACATGCCAGAGGGAGATTAATGTGGAGAGTAAAATCTGTGAGCAACAAAACTGAAGCAAACTGAATCAGTGGGAGGTGGTTGTACAATCAAAATCAGGATAAAAGAGAAATTACAAACAACCCTGCACTTGTCAAAGTAGTAGTAATGAAATCCTGACTCTGCCAGCAGCGAGAACCTGTGTTAGCACTTTGGGGTAAGGCCGGGAGCCGGGTGCCAGGTAGGAGGGCAGCGCGAGGCTGCTGGGCGGCAGCCATCGCGTGTGGAACAGATGGCGGGCAAAGCTGGCCGGGGAGGGGCTCCTTCGCAGAGCTAATCAGACAGTAACGGATAGGGCAGCTGGGAGGACTGACCACCGCCAGGCGAGCGGCGGGGTAGCCGCAGCCGTGCGCGATGTGTGCAGTGGTGTGCCCGCCGGCCGCACGCGAGACCTTCCAAGGTCTTTTCGGCGCCGCGGCCGCGCAAAGTTGTGAGGCGGGCGGAGACGGGCCCGGGCCCGGCCGGCACCGCGGCCTCCGCGGCGTCGAGCGCGGCCCGCTGGCGGCACCGCGCCCCTTCCTCCCTCAAAAACTCTCTTTGCTCTCGGCCCTGCCCTCTGACAAGGTTACATGCTCTCGTATTTTACCGTATGTAGCGGTATAGCGAACGGAGAATGTGGCGAGTGACAGAAACGCGAAAGCACGTGGGTCCGGGGACTGATCCGGGAAAGCGACAAGGAAAGTTTGCTCCCCTTGAAAGGCGGGAGAGCTGTAGGTCGGCACCTTCCCATAGGGCTGAGCCCCTTCCAACGAATGGAACCAGTTTTCTGATGTTTTGTTTTTGCTCGAAAGAGGCACTTCCCTGCTCGTAAACGAGAGCTTAAGAGGCATGAATGGAGGTCCGAGCCTTCTGATCCCGAGTCACATGAATAATTTGACTCACGTAAGAAGTAAAGATCAATAGGATTTCTTGTGCAAGTCAGAGGTAGTCATGTGTGAGAGGATTACCGGGTCATGCCCTGTGTTGATGGCTGTCAGCTTGAAAGAGAAATGAAAACAACATTTTGTCCAGGAAAGGGGAAATAAAATCCTGAAGTGTAACAAGGGACATCTTACCTATTGCTACCTTGTTTTGTTTGATCAGGATATGTGATACTTTTTAGACAATTTTAACGAAAAAACTCTACGTGTCCTGCATCTGCTTTTTGAACTTGTATGTATCTTGTCTGCAGAGGGTTTATAGCTTGGCTCAATTACCCATTTTGAGCAGGGAGGGGAGGAAACATTACAGGGATTTGAAATAGGTAGTATAACATAGCCATATGCTATTTATGCAGCAGTTTCTGCAATAAATCTAATTTGGTGCTGTCAAAAAAAAATTAGACTTATTTGCTATAGCAGCACATTAGTAAATGATTGTGGTAGCTTTGAAAGTTGTCATTCACTCTGCTTTACTTGCAACTGAGTCTTGCAGAGCTTTTTTTTGTTCCTCCTTCCTTTTCTCCTGAGCAATTCTGTGAAAATCTGAGTTCTTTGTCCTGCAGCTGTAGAAACTGCAAATATTTTCACTACTGAAAAGAAGGGCTTTACTTTAAGGTAATTGAGGAAGGAGGTAGAAGAAAGAATAGCCTCTATTGTTAACAATCATATGAATGTATATGTGGAAAAATCAATAAAGTGGTGGGGATAAATTTCTCCCTTGCCTACAGGTTTTCATAGTGCAGCTGAAATTGTTTATCTGATTATACAGCATGTAGATAAATTAGCTGCTCTGCGTTATTATAGAAGGTAAAATATTTTACCTGCCATGATAAGACCATATGCTGCTTTATGAAGACTGATACTGAGTGATTTGAAATAAATTGGTTCTGTCGTCTTCTGGCAGTGCGTTGTAAAATTTTCGAAGCTGATACACTTTGTGTCAAGATAACACACAGTTATTTGAATATCATTTTATTTAATATTTTAAACATATTTAAGTGATTGTACAAACATATAAAGACCGCTGATAAATTTTTACAATGGAAGGAAAGAAAATGTAAGTGAAGGAGTAAAGAACAATTTAAAAATCATATGTTAATTTTGAACATTAAAGTGTTTATGAATTAATAATAAATTTTAAACGAGTTTTAACATGGTTACCAATTGTATTTATTGTCCTACAATAGATATTTCTTAAGGAAAAAACAATAATACATTTTCAGATTTTAGTATTAGATTAATCTAAATTTTTCTTCACGGCATTTAGACTGCAACTGGTCACATCAATGATCACATCAGGTTGTTGAGGCAGCCAAATTGCTGCTGCATGTAGAGTGTGCTTCAGGAGCAGTGACAATACTTACAGCGCTTTGGAGCGAGTGGTGAATTCAGATGAAACACTGAAGAGACTAACTGCTGTAGAAAACAAACCATCTTTATAAGGTCTTTGTTTTGAGCAGTTATTATTCAGCACTAACAATAATAAGTTTATGAATGTGTATCAAATATTTACTTTGGTCTCATTCAAATTAGGTTTTTTATTTGTATGACTAATGACAACAGGATAATGATTTATTTTTTTGAACCAAAGAAGCCTTTCAGATACATGTATTCAAGGCTGCTGGGTTTTTTGCTGAATTTGCTACTGGAAGAAATGGTTCTGATTTTTATCATTATTTCTGATTTGTTCTAAAGCTTTTCTCTCAAGTACATGGAAAGCTTGTTTTTACAATAAGCTAAAATGTACTTTTTCTGTCAGCACTTGGTATTTGTGAACTTCAACAATTTAAAAAGCTGTCTTGTGCTTTCAGAAGTATATTCAAAGTTGTTTATTGTATGCAGTCACAGCGGTTGTTGATTTGTGGGTATTTTTATTTTGCTGTGCAAAATTCTGCTCCTGAAGTTCTTGTCTAGAAAAAAAAAATTCAACAGAGAACCCAAAAGGTCCTCAGCTGGAGACTTTATCCAACTTCACTTTGAAGAGCATCAGCCTGTAGGTTGTCATTGCTGGAGAAAGTGGCTGGTGGATGGAGGGAGGAAGGAAAGAAAATCATCTGAGCATGCCAGCCTTGGCCGCCTGGCTGCTGTCCTGCCTCACCCCTTCCTTGCGCAGCGCCCTTGTGCCGGTGATTGGGCAGGAGAGGCTGAGCTGGGACATGCCTGTCCTGAGCGAGCAGATGAGCTGCTGGCGGCTACTTGACAGGGCTGAACTGCTCGCCCTGGCTGTGCTGGCAGCGTGGCAAGGTTAATAGTGTGCTGCTCTTGGTTGCCCCTGTGGGTTAAGTGGTTTGCATGTCAAACTATAGTTTTGTAGAAATAGGAGCGACTCTTCTTGATTGGCTTCTCCTTGTTGGTCAGTTGGCTTCTACAGGACTTAAATCACTGGGGAATTAAATTGTCTCTGTGGTCAGATGGGACACTGCTGCACACTCTTTTTGTACCAGGGTTCCTCTTTTATTTCCAGTGCATTTGTTCACCTGCATCTAGTTTCCTGTGGAAGAAGACCATAGCATAAGAAACACTTCCTTGCAAATGCAGGGACTAATCCCCATATGATTGATAGATCGGTATTAAGTTTTTATTCAGCTAAACTTAGGCAGTATTTGTCAATGCGATTTTCATAAAAGTAAAATTCAGACCTAACATGAGTATAAATGCATTTCTGCTAATGAGATTGGATTACCTCCTGGATTTGATCCCAGAAAACTTTACCTTAAATTCATTTTTGGTAAAGGGGTAATAAAATCGGTGGTTTATTATAATTACTTACAAAACTTCAAATATGTATTTTATTTTTTTGTATTGTTTTTAATCTTGGTGAAAAGTTATCTTTTTTTTAAAGGATACCAAGGTATGCTGTGAAATTGAAGGCATTTCTTGTTTTAGAAGAATAAGAATGTCATAGAGGTTAATGAATAATTCAGGAACTTTTGGTTATTAGAATGTATTCCTGAAAAGAAATATGGACACAGGAATTGCTAAAAATAATGTATCCTGTTGACAATAAGAATTTTGTTTCAGCCCTGACAAAGAATCTTTACAATTTGCCTCAATGTGGAAGGCAGTATTCTAACAAAGAGTTGCATTTGTGTGTTTTACAAGGCTTGAAAACAAGAAAAAATATTGATTTTTTTTTCTTTAAATAGTGTTGCATTTGAAACATCAGTAGGTAAGGCAAAAAAAAATGCTGCAGATTAAATAATTTAAAATGAGTGCTGTTGGCCACTTTAAGGTTTTACTGTAAACTTACTCATTCTACTGTTCCCACTTTCTCTTTGTATTTTTAATCAATAGCTCTGTTAAGTCAGAGCCAAAAGCTTTCATTTATTATTTTATTTTTTATATTTTTATGAGCCTTTTCCACTTCTTCACATAGCTCTGCAAAGTCTTTCTCAGACTGTGCTAGCCCTAGGAAGAAGGAACAGATACATGTATTTGAAGGAAAACACGTTGGCTGTTGGAGTTAACAAATAATGATTAAAAGCTATTCTTTTGCTTCTTACTATTTCTCCTATGCCCCAAACTGATCTTCACAAATACAGGACTGTAAAGAACTTCGTCTGCTGCTGGTTAGCAGAAGTGGATTTAAATCTACACCGACAGTTCATTTGACAATGACCTTGAGGGGCTTTGCTTCTTGAAGAAGAAAGCAGAAGCTTGCGGTAAACAAAGTTCACTTCTGACAGATGGATTGAATGACAGAAAGGTTGCGAGTGCCAGAATAGCCCTGGCAGAGGAGGAAATGTTCAGTGGAATCCAACAGGAGAGGAGGTGTGAACAGGTGCAGGGTTGCTGACGGAAGGGGAACCAGATGGAAGGAGCCAGAGCCAGTTTATTTAAAGGAAAAGGCAGAAAACACTGAAAGGCTGTGCGATCAGTGGCTAAAAGTGTGCATGGAAGAAGGTAAAAATTCACAAAGCAAAACTGCACAGTGGGATATCTAGCACTTAGCATAATGGTAGTAATTTGTGAGTTTCGTTTTAAAGTTGCTATTGAAATATGTTTCTCCTTTACTCTTGACAGCATAAAGAAGAGATTTATAACCTGTCCAAAAAAAAAAACAACAAAAAAAAAAAACAAAAAAACCAAAGCCTAACAAAACCATCCACCGAAAACCTCAACTGTTATACTGCCTGTCCATTATTTCTAATACTGCAGGCAGTTACGGTCAGAATAATATAAAAAATTATGCCACATCTCAGCATATGAATAAAAGGCATAAGGCTGGATTTTTATTTTTTTAACTCACTTTTTTGTATCTAGCTTATGTGACATGTGGGCAGATGAGCATGGTTTTCATTAGGATGTTTTTGTAAGATCTAGAGCAAATCAACAACAGTCAAGTACAGTGTAATGTTAGCACAGTATTTCTCATCTTTTTTGCTTTTGGTCATAAGTCTGTCAGTTTTCTGGAACATGTGGTATCTTGCTGTAGGATGGGGTAGAAATCTAGCTTACCCTAAATTCCGTGAAAATCAAATATTGTCTTTCAAATTGTCATCCTGAAAAATGCTTTGTTCTGTCAAATGTTTCTGCTTCTTCCCAAGCTGTTCTTGTGAGGCTTGGTCCTTTGGAGGCAGGGGAAAAAGCATTCCTCAACTTCTTCTCGACTTCAGCAATAGTTGGGGATCATTATCAACTTCCACATATCAGGCCTGTGGCACCTTAAGTCCAGATTGTGTATCCGTACCTAAGGTGTGTGAAAAATGCAGGTAAGTGTTGAGCAGTCACTCACAGTGCATCTGTGATCTACTGGATCGTTCAGCTGTGCTGAGCTGATCTGTATCAGGTGTGAGCACACAGGCACTTTCCTTTTTAATTAGCTAGAGCATGCAATGCCGTGTTTATGCTGACTTTATGCCAGCTGCAGGAAGGACAGATGATACCTGATTCAGCATAAAGCTTGCTGGTACAAAGTTAACGTACCAAAAACATTGGGTTTTTGAACAAATTTAAATTGGCAGAGTGAGTTCATGGCAGATCAGGTCTCTGCATCATTTAGCTGCATCATTTTTTGATTCAATGGTAGGAGCCTGATGGTTGGATTTACTGTATTAACAAGCTGAGCCTTGGAGTACAGAGTCACAGTTATTTGAACCTGGTCTGAGCCTATGCTGTTGCTGAAAAGGCAAGTCCCTAGAGTGGCAATATGGGCCTGTGTGTGGCCACAGGTTGCCAGGCCCTTGCTTCTGCTGACACTGGAAGACTGGCACCTGTGTGATCAGGTTATTCAGGGAGTTATTCAGATTGAAAAAGAATAATTTCTTGAAGAATAGTTTGTGTGAGTGCTCATTGTAAGAGGATGAAAAGAGGGGACCACACCTGTTATACTGACATTGTCTTCCTTAAATGTGTCCTGAAGCTGCATTGTCAGAGGCTGCTGGTGCCAAATTCAAGAATCACCATAAATCAAGAAAATTACTCCTTTATTTTAAATACAGGGAAAATAATGTGTGTAAATTTGTGTATACAAACACATACCTGTAAAAGTTTTCTGTGTTAAGCAATTATTTCAACATACCGTCATTTGTAAAAGCGGCTCGTGGAACAAAGAATATTATAGAGAAATGTGTCCAATATTGGAAGTGCTCAGACTATGTACTAAGACTGCACAAAAATCACCTCTCACCATGCAGCTTCTACTCTGTATTTGATTGTTTGTTTCTATAGGGACTTAGGAGCCACATAGGTCACAATCTGACGGTAATAGTCATGAGAAAATGGATGTTTACTTACAAGCTACATATCTTGATGGCAAAGCTTATTATAAATGGGCCAGAAAAATCAGATTTTGATTCAAAGTGAGTATATTTGACCTAATATGAGATGTTAATTACTGTTAGAGGCACTTTTTTCTTCTCTAACATTGACATAGAGGGAAGCTAATGATAATATTTGGCTGTGACTTGATATACAGAGGACTGTTGAGATTGAAGAGAAGTTATTAAGAAACTGGTCATTTTCTGGATGTATCTTCAAGGTTATGGTGCCATAAGAGTAAAATCATGTTATAGGCTAGGTATTAGCAAATTCTTGCTGTTATTGCTGAGTGTAAATAAGAAATACAGTCCTTTCATTCTGTTAACTGACCTCACTGATAGAGGTAGAGGTGTTGAATTTAACTATGTTCAAGGTTCTTTATTTCATAGAAACTCCCATAGGAGTAACACTCTGTGTGTGTCTGTTCCTATGCTCCTACAGCTTTTCATCTTTTCATATCTCCAGTTAGTTGAAGTCACTAACTGGAGATATGAAAAGTAGACTTCAAGTATGGCAAGCAGGAGTAGGAATTTTTTTCTCATGCAGCCATTAATGTATATAGTTTTTCCTGGTGCCTCAGGAGGGCCTAAAGGACAAAGTGGAAATTTGACTGAAGTGTTTCATTGTTTCTGTAGACTTCTTATTATTATATAAAGTGGAAATACAGAGGTTATAAAGCAGTTCTGGTGGTGTGGCTGCATTCTAAAGAGAGGTATGGAAAAAAAATTTAGTGGGTACAAGAAAGTTGTATGCACTGATTTCTGTTTCAGTAAAATTTAAATTCTTAGAAAAAATAGAAAATAGTATAACAAGTTGACATTATTTGAACTCTGGGAATGGGGATACAGATGACAAGTTACCTGCATTTTGGGAAAAATTGTTTCAAGCTAATTTGTCAACTAATTGTAGTTGGTCTCTTGATGAGGTTGGAAATCTGTATGGAGCTAAATCTTTTTTTTTTTTGCCCCCGAAAGTGTTTCTTTTTATTTGAAGTGTTTTATGAAATAGTAGTAGCAGCCTGGAAGAGTTGTTTTTTCCAGCCTTTCATCTCAATTAGGGTAGTGAAGTTTCATTAAGTTTCATTAACATACTTTAAATTTATTTCTACTTTCAAGTTATTTCTGTAGCACCTTCTAACTTCCTAGTTCTATATTTAAAGAGCTGGCTTTGACCTTTACATGACTTTTCTAATTACTTGTAATGCTTCTCCTGGTTCTCATTGCTTCTCATGGTTATGAGAAGAAAGCTCTGACATTTCAATATTTTAGGAAACTCTGTATTTCTCAACTAATACAAGAAACAGGATTTAAGTTTTGTTTGTTTGTTTGGGTTTTTTTGAGCCTCAGTTCTCATGAGTAGGCCCACATGTATCCTGAGAAATGACGCAGTCCTTCAAATCCACCAATTAATTTAATAGTTGGGCTTCTTCAAAATTTGACCATGCAAATATAGATTTTACTGAAGCTCACCAAACACAGTGTGCTGGCTGGGGCAGTTTCCAGAAACTTGAGCTTTCTGCTGAGAAGACCTGGCAGCCGACTCCAGAATCAGCATCCAGTCAGCTCCCAGAAACTGACAAAAAGAGCAACTCAGTGGGTAATTCCCTCAATGGGATACAGGAAGGGCAATTTTTCAGCTCCTTGGAAAGGTTTAAAGAAATGACCTGATCATGATGCTTTTAAAAGATATTTCTACATAATTCTTGAGGAAGCATGCACTCATGTGTCTTTTTTTATTTATTTTTTGCCATAAGAACATTCATTTCTTGCCTTTCTTTTGCCTTGTAAAAGCACCAAGAGCCATAAAATCCAATCCAGTGTGGATTTACACAAGCACTGAAAAAATCAAAATATATATTACAAATATTCAGATGGCAAAAAAAACCCTACAGTGTTTAATAAGAGGAAACCACTAAACACTGTCCAGCTGAGTCCTCATTCAGAGCAACCATAAGTATTAACCAGGTCCTATTAGATGAATATTCATAGGCCTTCTGGAGGAAGATAACCAAAGCAGTCAGTGCTAAACAAAAGGTTGCTAGAAGCCTGATTTAAAGCAAAGGGAGAAATCTTGTGGCCCTGAGGCTTCTTAGAGAGTTGATCCAAACATGAGCACGGTTCATGTCTAGAACTCTGTTAATTTAGGTTTAGAAAGCGATAATTTAGAATCATAGCTACAATTAAAACCAGCATGTACTTGTTTACCTGCAGAATTACAGGTCTTACTCTGTTGCATTTTCTTACTTAAATGTAAGATTGGATAGCATATGATAATACTCAGTAAACACATTCTCCATTGTAGATGGCTGAATGGGGTACTGCAGTGTTGTTAAATTGAAAGGCTGGTCTGAAAAGAGTTACAGAAGTTTTACATTAATAGAGAGAATTATTTATGACTATTTCTGCAGAGAATGACTTCTTGGCAAATTGGGTTTTTTTTCCATGTTTGTAGACCAACCTTTAGACTTGTCTGCTAACCTGAAAAAATAAAAAATGAGCCCTTATTCTTCTGTGTATGACATACTTACGAAGATACATAAAAAATAGAGGGGGAAGAAGTTTGTGAAGTGTGATCTTATTCGGTATACCTTCTCTTATGACCTTTATCATTGTGAGTTTTGAATAGCATCTAGTAATAAAGTTAAAGATAGCAAAAAATGTTCTCATGCTTCCTCTTGGAGAATAAGTCAGGTATTGTGACATCTTGTTTCAGCTTTTATTCTTTTTTTCTTTTTTTATGTGTGGTTTGTTTGGTTGGGTTTCTCTGCTCCTATAGCCTGAGAGAAGAGCAAGGATACACTCTGATTTTCCATTCTTCCTTTGACACTTGTAGCTGAAATAATACGATAAAATAGCCTATGAGAAGGTGATTCAGAAACCTGCTTGTAATGGACAGTCCTCTAGACCTGTATTGTGGGAAGTTTGCAAAACAGACTGCATAAAATACTGCTGAGCCTTTGTACCCAAAGTTATTTGGTCTTTAGGGCTCCTAATACATGTAGTCTTTCAAGTCCTACTTTCAGGTGTTTTAATTGATTTGAGTGACTTCATTCCAGATTTTACTAAAGATATTGGGAATAAAATGCTTGGGTAACTCCTCAAAACTATTCCAGTTTGGTAGAGAATCTTCTGCTATACATTTATTTTCAAAAATACTGGGAGTGAAAGCTGATTTCCTCTGAAAGAGCTAAGGGAGCCTTCAGCTGAGACCTTTCTTCTGAAGAAATTTTGTGCAGTGGCTCAGTGCTGGCCCGCTTGGCTACATGTTATCCAGGAAAGAGGTCTGTTCTCAACCACCGAGGCATGTGGTAAAAGCATCAATGTTAGGCTTGACTAGTACTCCTGCTGCCCGAGTCGGAGTGTGGGTGCAGAGTTCCAGGACTGGTCATCATTTAGACAAGTCTGGTTAGTTCGGATAGCTCAAGCATTTGGAACACTAAATGCTGGCTACTCCTTAATGATTTATGAAGTTCAGGTTAAAGCAAGTATATATGAAAGCTGAAATGCTTTATAGTTATATTTTTAAATATAATTAATATGAAATGAAGATGTCAAAAATAGTGCTATGTTAACCTCTTGTGTATCACTGAACTGTCATAATTGCTAGAGTATTTTAATTTGTCCAATTAAGTTCATAGTCCTTACTAATGGATCCATTAGCTTTTTTAAAAATGCCACACGTTGATCTCATGGAAAAATCAAATAGTCAATATAGGAAGCATGGTTGCTTCAAACTGTAGTTGCTTTCCCAGAAGATTTACTAGCAGGCTCCAGTCAGAGGCCTAATTCTACGTTAAGAATCATTCTGTTTTTTATATTTTTGTATTTTTACTGTTACCAAACTGAAAAGACTCTCAGAAATACATGCTATTCAACTGTGTAGTGAAAATCAAAGTTTTATCAATCTAAGTTCTGTTTTTAACTTGCTGGTTTTAGTTATGTCAAATATGACTTTCATGTCAGTAGTTTTTACATACTTCCTTTTTCTGTACTTCAAAACCATTTGGCAGAGAGTGGACTTCTCTTATAAATGGATCTGTGAAACAGTTTTTGTTTGTTAGTGGTGAAAAAAGGTGTTTTGATTGGGGGGTTATTTTGGTTTGGGGTTTTATTTGTTTTTTTTATTAAATTTGATGGCTCAAATTCTCTGAGCATACTTTTATGTTAGCTTTGAGATCAAAGTAAATTTTCACTTCAGTTGCAGCAAGGATTTTTTTAAAGTTTGCCAGAGATGACAATTTTCTTCTTCCTGTGCTATATGCTACAGTTCACAATGCTTATTTGAAAAGCATAACTTTCATGCACTGCAAACCAGTATTGAGTTTATTGAGATATGCCAACCAGTTAATTGAATTAACTATGGCTCTTGACAGTGACAATACAGGCTTAACACAGGTGTTCAGAACTAAAATCACTGTGGAAAACCTGTATTTCAGAACAGGGCTCAAGAAAAGCTTGAGCTTTCTCCACAATTGAGTCTTTGGTTGCTTCTGACTTTATCTCATGGAAGTGAAAGTTTCCTTGAGTTCAATGCATCTGCTTTAGTAAAACTGATCAGTGTTGTGACCAATCAGATGTGCTTTTTAATGTGTTTAGTGTTTTGCACTAAGTAGAGTTAGAGTTTGAATTCAAGTAGAGAACAGGCTGGTGCACTTTAACCCCTCATCTCCTGTTTTTGACCTCTATAGATGAAGTTTTTAACAGTTCTGGAACAATTAATCATTAGCTGTCATTTCTGATTCAGATATTATCTGTGTCATCAAAATTAGTCAGTCATGGCTTTGCTTTACATTGTCTCTGTGCTCTCTATTACTGAATATAAGACATTCTGAAGGTTTTAGTAGGGAGACCTGTGATGTCTTCACACTAATGCTGGAGGGACTAAGGACTGTTTCCTTCTGTCTCCAGTCCATAGATTTTCTTTTACTCTGAATTGTGAAAGAATTTATTTAAGAAATTGCAATTGGACAGACAGTGTCAAAGCTTTGAGAACTCCTGCAGTATTTGTTGGTTGTAACAGGAAAGTTGCCAATAGATACTGAAATCTCTTGGGCTGCCTTCTGCAGGTTTTATACTTTTTTTTTTTTCTCCGCGTGTGTTGGGGAAATTTTCATTTGGAAGGCAGGGAGATTGGACTTAGAGAGCAGGTTCGACTCAAGGATGAAGGATTTGCCACTCTGTTTAGACAGATTTGGCTCCAGGATATTTTTTCACTCCTGAGCAGTTCTAAGCACCTCAGATATTGCTCTGTGTGGCATTGAATGTGCTTTAATTCCAAAATCTTCTAATTTCTAAGAAGCTGCTCTTATGTGTAAGAATTACCTGTGTTTTTCTAGTTTGACAACTGAGCTTTTATCCACTGTATAAATTAATCTTCAACCACCCCATACACACTTCAGCCATAGGTCACTCACCATACATCCGTGGTGTCTGAGCTCCTGCTAGCTTGCTCTATGCAGTAAGTGACACAGGTGAGTGGCTCTTTTGGATGGGTCCCCTACAAAGGAGAGTATTTCTGGTGGCAGTAGATTCTCCATTTATTTTGAACTTGCTGGTTAGCATGAGTTCATTGGGAGAGGCCCTAGCAGTGAGGAATGGACCTTCACAGGTTTGCCTTGGTACCTTGAGCTGTGCAGCTTGCTGCCTGCTGAAGGTTACCCCCAGCAGAAGGCAAGCCAGCCAGCTGTGTGCCAGATGACTGCACAGCAACCAACTGCAGACAGCCATCTCACATGAGAACTATTAAATAAAATACTGTGCTGCTGACGCTTTCTTTAGCTGAAAGCATCAGAAGAATGTGAGAGGTGCTGGTGGCTTCTTTTTCCTTTAATTTTTTGAGCAATCCGGTGCTTAAAACAACTTCATGGAGATAAAAAACATTTCTAAAATAAAGGGGTTTGCACCGACTGATTTCCAGAAAATATGGGAAAGATATTCTTAGTAATACTTTCCATATTTGGAGCTTACACTGAAAAAATGATGGGAGCATCACTCCTTAGGATAGCCCCAATATGATTACAAAGCAATTCTGAGAGTGATGTGATAAAGTGCTATTCAATAGATGAAATTTCCTTTTAAAATGTGCTTTGTTTCCTTAACGGTCTAATATTTTTGCTATCTAAATGTATTTGCTGTCTTACCTCAGAAGAAACTGCCTGTGATTTCCAAGGGAGTTTTGCCTAAGGTAGGGCTTGAAACATCAGGACCAGGAATTAGTGTAATGTGACCCACCATTTGTATTGCTTTGGGGTAAATTTGAGAGAGAAGATTTAACATTGTGTGTGTCATGCTGAGATATTGCAATATCTCGGATGGGTTATTAGGCATCATTCCAAAGGTTAAGTGCAGCAACCACATGAGATGTGGCTTTATCCTTACATGATCTGTGCCCATGTTCTGTTTTGTAGTCCTCTGAAATAGGTAATATCTCTAGAATAAAACATGTTTATAAGACTTTTTTGAAGTCTATCCCAAGCCATTAAATGTCATTTGAGTAGAAAGGTGTTTGCTCACATCATTTGAAATCTAGAAATCAATCCATGTATTTGTGAACTCACTGACGTTTTAAATGTGGATCCCAATGTGCACCAGATAAATATTCACGACCTTTGGGAAAGTTTAGATCTGAATTTGCAGTTCAAGATATTTTCTAATTTATATGCATGTATCTTTTTGGGGTTTTATTTTCCATGGTCTTTTTGCTTGGCTTGCATTAAATAAAATGCTTCAATGGAGTGTGGTAGTCTAGCATTTGTTTTGCCTCAGGAGTGGATTGCCCCATCTTGCATATCTGGTCAAGTAAATTGCTCTCTTGCCTGCATACTTCAATAATAGAACTGGGCTTTAGACCTTCCTGTACAACCCCCCAGTGAGCAGAACCACAAGGGGCTGGGCCTGTGTGGTGCTAGCAGTCTACTCTATTGTAATGGATGCATTCATCTCCTATTTACATAAATTAATAGTTAAAACTTGTTTGGTTGCTTAAGAAAACTCATTAAGCTTTCAGAGTAGCTGTATCACGAGCACTGTGGCAATCTCTCCCATTGACTTATCTCCTGCTGATTCACTGGGAACCAGTCCATCTCGGGGTCAGGTCCCTAAGCTTCATTGCAGAATTAAACAAATAGCATTTAAAAG
The DNA here is from genome assembly GCA_013397075.1 of Rhabdornis inornatus. Classification (NCBI taxonomy): domain Eukaryota; kingdom Metazoa; phylum Chordata; class Aves; order Passeriformes; family Rhabdornithidae; genus Rhabdornis; species Rhabdornis inornatus. Next base: position 285,500 of record VWZS01007269.1, read on the forward strand.
AAAATGCAAATAATATGTTCAGTGCAAAGTGAATATTGGTAAGCTTCCTTATGAAAAAGAGGCCATGTTTAAAATTTTTAAAAATAAAATCCTATTTTTGTCTGCAGAGCCAATTTTCTCTCGGGAAATAGATTGTACTTTTTATCCATTTTCTATTAGTCACTGGAGAATGTTTGACATTGTAAGGGAAAGGTCAGTTTGTATAACTTGAAGTGGGAGGAGAATGTTTAATGTGAAAAGCTTGGCCAGATTTTTATTATTATTATTTGAATTTTCTGCTTTACCCTTTTAATTCATCCTCTTCACTATATGATTTTTATTTTTTTTATTACCTATTTGGTTTTTTTAATAGATTGGAGAAAGAGAACATTCAGCACAGCATTAGCAATGAAGCAAAGGCCCGAGCCCTTCAGGCCCAGCAAAGAGAGCAGGAGCTGACACAGAAGATGCAGCAAATGGAGGCCCAGCATGAGAAAACTGGTAGGTGGTAGGGAAAGATTAGAGCCTGGGCACTCACTCACAAGCCAGGCCCACGCCTTACTGTGAAATGACATCAGGAACACCTGTAACCTTTGGCTGGCCGAAGGGAGCAGATGCTAACTACACCGGAGATTCCGAATTACATATTAGTTAGCGTTTAAAAGAGAAAATGGAAAGTATTGCCCACTGTCTGTTGATTTCAGAGTGCTGCTCTCACATCTGCTGCACCATCTGGATTATGAGTTTATTTACCTGTGTTCAAGAAACGTAAAGCTGAGAGAGACCACAACAAAGTAGAAAAACAAAGGGCTTGTTTTTGGCTGGATTTTCAGGCACACATGTTATATAAAGAAAATAGCATCAGAAGCTCTGCGGGAAATGCTCTGAGCTTACAGTTAAAGTCTCCTGAATAGCATTGAACAGTTCCCACAGTACACACATTATAGCTACTCTAAAAGCTTAATGAGTTTGCTTCGGCATCCAAACTGGAGAAAAGCTTTAGCCATTAATCGGTTCTTAATTCACTGTCGCAGCTGGATGTAATTCACTGGCTCCAAATTGATATGTTCCTTTATTTAATCTTTGCAGCCTCAAACATTTTTAGCATTACCATGTGCCCTCCCCCC
>VWZS01007269.1:286631-338997 GCA_013397075.1 Rhabdornis inornatus
TCAATCTAGAAGAAAGATGTTTAATCTCTTGCATACTTCAGTTTCTCATAATAGGAGAATTCATTGCATTGACTTAGCCCATCAATAACATCTAACTTTAATCTGGAAGTAAAATGGGTTTTCCAAACAAACAAAAAAGAGCTTTTTGTATTATGAAGTACTATGCCAACAACATTAATAGAGGTGCATATTATAAATAAACAAAAAAAAAAAGGCATTTTTAAGAGATGAAGTCTGTGACCCATGAGTGTGGAAAGGAGGAGGAGCTTCAGCTGTTAAAGAGCATGATATACTTATGTGTTTAACAAAATACCATATTTACCCATCAGTCGTGCAATACTTTCATGAAAACTGTATAACATATATTAATTATAAGGAATGTGGATAATACATAAGATAGCAGGCATGTTTATATCTGCTATTCAATTTTCCATCCTTTTTTGGTGGTATCACAGTACTAGAGGACCTTTCCAGGCATTCAGGGAATGCAAACAGCTATGTTATGGCTGCTGTCTACACTGTAGGAGAAGAAAAGAAGCTCTCAGAACCAGTTTTTCACCATTTAGCCAGCACATCTGCATATGACCATGTGTAATTTTGCACAAGAGAAATGCAGTTTACCTTCCTGGTTGATAAATTGTCCCAGAATGCAGAAATGAAACGATATTATGTCTGGGTCTGTTTTTATATATCTCTAGTAGGAATAGAAGGAGTTGAAAATGATAGCCATTTATAATGCGTATAAAGAAAACCTTGTTTATTATGACCCTACACACGTACAAGGATTTTGGGTAAGAGTGGTCATGCTCTCACTGATTTTAAAAGCAGAAATCAAGAAACATCATTTTGCAGTATCTTGCTTTTGAAAGAATAAAGATTACCTGGATTCTAGGTCATGAGTTTAGGTGCAGTCCAAACTGATAGTAAGTGAAAATTACTTTATAAAATGGTTTCATTTCAACTATCGCTGTAAGGGCAGGAAGTCTAAATTTTATCATTTAAGAATAAAAATTACATTATTCGTGGTAAGCTCAGGACACAGTAAATAAAAGAACTGCTGTTTTAAGGAGATACTGAAATGCATCTACAGTGTTAGCATTTGGGTTGCTGTTGTATCCTGTGCACCAGTTGAGCAAGCGAAAGTCTGCTAAAGCATGGCTTGCCAATTTTGTTCCTCCTAGAAATGTCAGTGAACTTCTATCTAAAAAGCAAGCCCACCAGATTAGATATCTAGTCTTCACAGTGATTCTTCTCTTACAAGACCAGATTCGGTGGCAACATTGCTTTAACACTTTAGCTAATTCTGACATAGAGCCTTAATTTGGTAAGTGATGATGTCCAAGTAGCTGAAGTTCGAAAAACATTTCAAAATTAGAATGAACTAGAAGAAAGAAATTAAGAATATATAGAATTGTTTCTACATTAGCTATAAATTTATATAATTTTAATTTTATAGTATCATAATTTTCTGGTTTCTAGTAGAAGAACTGGATTCATTGCTGACCTCCCAGAATACATTCATAGCAAAATTAAAGGAAGAATGTTTTGTGTTGGCAAGGAAGTTGGAACAAATGTCAGAAAAATACAGGTTCGTATATTTTTCTTAACCTGACCCTTTTATTACTAGGACACGCTTATTTATTTTTTATTTGTATTTTAATATGTATTATTTTTCATTTTGTCCCAGGTATTACGTATCATATCAATGTAATATATGCTCCTTAAGAATTCAGTATAATATGTGCCCCTTAAGATCATGTTTCTGACTATCAATTCAAATTTCTTGGACAATTCCAATGTAAAAATTGCATAGTATTTTCTTCCTTGTGTTCGTATTCCTAATATGGAGAGTAGAAAATTGTTTAAAAAGCTACAATTCAAGTTTATCTGAAGTTATATGAAAAATGCTAAAGATTCAATGTCAAAACTGGTTTCATAACTATTTCCTTAAGCTCTTTTCACAGTACTGCACTACACACTGAATATTGTCTATAAAATAATTGTCATCAAAATTGCTTGTCATTGATGCTCTGATTCTGCTGCTGCTTGTTATCAATCAATAGCAGATCTAAGCTCAAAGCCTTAAAAACTGAGGAAGAGAGCAAAACCTGGAAGTAATCATAATTTAGAGAAATACAAAGCTATGGAGGTATCTATTCGAAAGTTCTGTAAGAGAAATATCTTCTAAAGAAAATGTGAATTTTGTAGTTCTTTAGCAGCAAATAATTTGATTTTACATTTTTAAGTGTGAAAGTAGTATCTGTTGAAACATTTTTGGGTTCATATTTAGAGTGGTAAACTGGACTTCAGTGGAGCATTGACGTTCTGTAGCTTCTGTAAATTACATGCAAAGTAAATTTGGTAATTAAGGCTAGTATTCATCTCATGCCTGATGGGAAGTAAGGAAAACACTCAGCAAAGATGAAATTGGTTTTCTAGACAGGATTCTTCTTCTGCTGGGTGGATTTAATCATCCTCTTGAGGTAATGTAAAAGAGGCAACACTCACTCAGGGAGAGAGCTCATTTACCCCAATACCCTCTTCCTAGGAATGGTCAAAGGGAAATGATTTAAGTAGATGACAGACATATACATATACACACACACATATATATATAAATATATAAAATAAAATACATGATGCTTCCCACGGGTACTGCCTCCACTGCCCATCCTACTTCCCACTGAATAAAAGTGTTGACTAGCTGTTAAGTGGCTGAAGTTGGGAGATGAATCCCATCCAGAGTGTTTGAGGAAGAAATGAGAAACTTGAGGGACTGTAAGCAATCTCCCATGCAAATGCTGTGAGGGGTACTTGAGAGAGAAGCAATCAGAATTTTTCCTCTGAAAAAGTAGAGCTCTTCTGCTAAAGTAATGCAAAATCTAAGTGGATTCAAATCATATTATTATTCCAGCAATGAAAAAGCACACAGACTTTGTTGCTAGAGCTCACAGTCACAGACTAGTAACTGTAAAGGATGAAGGAAAGACAGAAAACATACTGTGAAAACACATTATTCTCTGAAAATAAATACTAGACATTGCCAAGTGTTTCTCCACCATAGTCAGCATTAGCTGACTATGTCAAGGACCTGAAAATGGGAAAAGGAGCCCTCTTGTATCTCCAGGAAGTGGTATTTTTCACACAAGAAACTTCCTTACTTATGTAAGGAAGAATGCATGAAAGTGGTTCTGAGAAGTGGTCCTAAAATAGCTTGAGCTTGCCTTCATTGGAGTGGGAGCTGCTGCAGTCAGTAACAGGGATAGAGAAATAGGTAGAGACAAAAAAGAAGGTAAAAATGAGAACCGCAAGGTGGAACTGGAGATGGTGGAAAATGATGAACTAATATAGATGGCTTCACAAAGTGACGTGATCAGGAGATGCGATGCTGAGAATTATTTTAGCCAAGTTCTAAATGCATGATCGGCATGTATGTCTCAGTAGCACCGCTCCAAATGGCAATCTTCAGCTCATTGTCACTGAGTGTAGTGTAAAACCACATTCTGGGACAGAATACTGTAGTTTTGTCTTCTGGAAAAAAGCAATAATTTGGGGAAGGTTTTATGATTTATTTCCTATGTACATTAATAAAAGTAGATCACAAAGCAACAGTGTGCCGTATTTTCACAGAAAATATTTTTCCATTTTTTTCCATATTTTTGACCTTACCATAAAGTGAATTTTGGACCTGGATGTGTATATTCTTGCTGTACTTATAGGATCTTTGTGCCTTAATTTCCATGGGTTTAAGAAATAACTGTATGCTGCCAATACCATTATTTAATTGGTGGAACACTCAAGCTCTTTTAATAACAGATGCAGTAGTATGTTTATTTAAATTTTATTTGTTTTGATAGGAAGTACCCATTTGTAATAAGAGACATTTCAAATGTATCTGAAAACTATATATTTCTACAATTTCGATGGAATGCATGTGAATGGCACATGTATTTTTATATTTAATGCAGGTTTTCTGAGAAATCAAAACTGAAGTTTTTGTGTTTATATGTGAGCTGGAACCATTTTTTGAGCTAGTCCCTACACAGAAAGGCGTCAGAAAGACAATGTCAGACGAATTATAAACCCCTCAAGCTGTGCAGAAAAGAGATAGTGTCTGTGAAGGTTTTCGTATGCATAGGCATGTTTAAAAATATAGTCCTTTGTTGATTTCTTCTCTGTTTCTCTCTTGTTTTGTTCTTTTTTTTCCCTCTGATTGTCACTGTCTGAGTTTCTAGGTTGTAGATTAATGCTTAACACTACCCACTGTGTATTTGTGATTTGCGTTTTGTAATTAAGGGGAACAATGGGAGTCCATTGGGTCTCGTTATATATAATGGTTGGTTTAATTTGTTTCACTTCTATCTTGTTAATTGTAAATTGATCATTAAGATTTGAATTCTAATCTGTCACCAGGGTTGTGAGTATTGAAGCTAGAGCAATGATCCTGGTTTTAATCACTGATGATGAGAAACAAATTTTATAATTTTGGTACATATTGCAGTTCATATATTTTAACACTGTATTTTATGGCGTTATAAATATTGTTAAATGACTTTTAGTGTAGTTTTACTGTTTGGACTATAATGTATAAATTATATTACTGGTTTGGCAACAGTAGGCATCCAACTGTGTGAGTTTAATTGAAGTAAAGAACACATACCCAGCTGAACTATTTTTCTGCATGTTTGGTTGACTGCAGTCGTTGCACTCAATACCAGGAGTGAAATGTTTGTTGAAGGTAGCTGTATGAAGATGGGGAACAGTCTGTCTGAAGGTTCAGTCATTAAAATTACATGCAACGATACTGCATCAGCAGAAAATATTTTAAAGCATGTATTTAATTTCTGTGCAAGTAAACAATTGGTTTTAAGAGCAGGAAAAGGCAGTGTTTGAAAACCAGTGAAATGCAAAACCTAGTTCAGAGGAGTAAAGGCAGCATTGCCATCTTAGTGTTCAAAAATCAGCTCATCCTAAAGATACCCTAAGACTGACTTTTAATTGTGACAATTTAACATTTCCTCATTTTTTTGCTTTGGAGGCCAACCTCTTTGGGGTTTTTCCCAAGACTCTTATAGCAAAGATGGTAGATAAAACCATAAAGTGATTTTTAAATAGAAGTTGAAGTAGTTAAATGGATCCAGAAGTATAGAGGGGCTTTTGTTGCTGTTGTTGCTTCTGCCCCCATCAGTTATTTTTGATATAGTGGCAAGTAAATGAGATTTGGCAAAATCTATTATGCATCTAATTACAAACATGCATTTTACATTTTCATGTGATGTTGTAGCTCTGCTATGTGCAGTTTCAAAATAACAGTGATTTCATACAGGTCATTTGAGTGTATCAGATCTCAGAAGCACACACAGATCTGTGACTGCCTGACTTGTGGGGCCAGCCTGAGTCTGCAGAAGTGCCCCTTCCTGCTGAGTTCAGCTCCAGTGGCAGCACTCCAAATGCCTGCATGCTTCAGTTTCTGAGTCCACCACAGCTTATTGCTCAGACTGTTGGACCCAGAGTAGCTCTGGTGGAGCAACATCAGCACATCCATGCTGTGTCCTTTAGTTGCACAGGATCCATCAGACACAGTGATTAGTGCCTAGATTTCTCTAATTTGCCTCTGTCCCTGGCATTATGATTGAACTCATAATGAATCTCTGAAGTGAATCCCTGAATCTCTCTGGAAGCACTGTGTGCTTTCACATTTACCCCCCTTTCTTTTCCTGCTGTGGTACCTTGGGAGCCGAGCATTTACACAGGACTGGTCCAGCCTCTGGCTGGGTGGAATTCCTACTCCTGTATAAATGTGCTATAGCATTCAGTACAGTTCTAGGCTTAGTACAATTACGATTGGTTTGGGTTTTTTTTTTTTCACCCAACAATGTGTGAAGTTACTTAAATATCACATAGAATTAACTATGTGATATTTAAGTAACTCATCAGCTATCTTATCTTAATATTTGGAAATTGGGGTGGATGAAAGGTGTGTTTAAAGATGCAAAGGGAATCATTGACAAGTGATGATGGAAGACTCTTGGTATGCAGTATTGTATTGGACTGGTGTTCTCCCTTTAATGCCAATATGCATGAACCTTTTAACATGGACCTAACCGCTCTGTCCTTCATATGTGCTGTCCTTCAAAACTTCAATGTCATTAAATATAATAAATCTTGGTGGTCAGACTCTGATAGTTACATGAAAATGATATTGTGTAAATAATGTCATAATTAGCATTTTTTTTCTTGTGTTTAACTGTAATTACAAAAGATGTTTTATGAGAAGACAGCATTCATAATGTGCTTCAAAGCATCAGGCATTTAGAGCTCTATTTTAGAGATTAAAGATTATGCTACTCATGTTTTTAATTAATTCATTACTTACTTTTGTTTCATTAATTGTAATTTTCAGTAGCATTTTAGTTTATTTGAATTACTTGATCTTTCCAGAAAGACTTTGGGCACCTTCAAATGTGATGGAGATGAATAAATTCTTTTAAAACTGCAAGGCTTTTATCACCTTGAAAGTTGCTTCTGCTGTTTCCATGAATGAGATAGTCACATATAAATGCAGAAAAAGAAGCAGGATTTCCCAGTTGGGACACCCTACAAATGTGATAATTTACAGTATTCCTACATGGAAAATGCTGTTGCTGAATTTTGCTGGCAAAAAAGGAGTGCAGAGTTGAATTTAGTCCATGTTATCACTTGATTGGGCTTTGTTGTGTCAGGTCTCTTTGAGCTGCTCTGCAGTGAACCTTTGCTTTTATCCACTGGTTGTCTCTCTTACAGTATCGGTATCAAGTACAGACTGCATTCACAATGTGCAATAGCAGTTGGTCCAGCTGGCAACGCTTTGTTAATGCTGACATTTAAGTTACTAGTATTTCTGTAAAATGATCAGTGGAAAAATTCAGTTTCTGTTACCTTCTTATAACATCCTGCCCACTAATGCGTACCCATCCAGGAAACTCCTGTGCACTGAATTTTGATGTACAAATCTATCAGCACAATTCTGATGTATTTGTCTGTGATCTTCCTTAATAGAGCTGTAACTCTCAATCTAAATTCAATTATATACAGTCTTTGTCCAAAGTTTCCTTTGCTAAGTTCTTTTAGATTCACAGATGATACCATGCATTGTTCTCTATTTAAACATGGAAAGATCATGTTGTCATTTCTAGATTTGACTTGTCAATGTAACAACATGTTTTTGAAGGAGGAGTATTCCTTCCTCCCTGCACTTTGTTGTATTTTTCAGAATGTCAGTTGTTGTTGCATTCTGTAACAGCCAGGAAGGTAAAGTATCTTTCTGCTGTAATTGCAGCATATTTAAGTTTATGATTTAAAGATATATCTGAAGCTTTTTAACCTTGAGATATGGAGTGGCAGATGCCACAAATCAAATTTGCTTGCTTTTGATTCGTACTTTCTGATGGTATAGCAGATTCTGACATGTTCTCATTAACCTTTTCCAAAGAGTTAAAATTGTACAAGTGCATAATGTATATTTTATCACAATTTAATCTGAGGTCTTTTCCTGATATTAAGAAACAGCTCATGCCTGTTTCTCCATGGGCTGATGGTTAGAGATGTAGCAAGTAGCAGTCCCAGGTCATTCCTGGATCTGGTGTGTCTGCTCACCCGTGAAGAATAAGATTTGTTTAGAAGTGACTAATATTCTTAAAGACTGTGCTGAATTTTATGTAGATTAGTGTGTGTCTGTATAATTTGTCCCTTGTTTCTTAAAGTTTTGTTAATTTTCCTCTTAGTGAGGCTTTCGGTTTTTGATTGCATGTGGATATTTTTTCTAGGGGAGGGGTTTATGGGGGTTTTGTTGTTGATTTTTTTTTTAAATCTGTGCAATGTTATTTTAAACATAGGAGGTTATTAAAGTTTCTAAAACAGTACCACTATTGAGAGTTCAACCTGTGAACTGTTGAGAGTTCAGCCTATAAAGCTAAGTAAAGGTTGAGCAAGGTTTTAGTAGCTGTTTTTTCAAATTAAATGTAGCTTTTGCTAATAAAGAAGTTGAAATGTGTTTTCAAAATGTTAGCCAAATTCCTGCTTAACAAGTATGAATTTACATTTATTAATCTTATTTAACATCAATGCATAATGCCAAATGGCATGCCTGTTTAAATTAGGCTGAAATTAGTGTAGCCAACCTATAACTGAGTAATTGCCAGTGGCATATTTAGAAGATACCCACCAGTATCGTGTTCTTTTGTGTTAAGATTATCTGAAACAGCGTTTTGTTTCTGTAAGTTCTAGTAATAGCATGTTTATGCGTTACATATAGATGTATGAAATTTTATAAATGCTGAAGCCACATATTGATGGCACACTGCAGGATGAAATCTGACAACATCCATCATCGCTTTGTTTTACTCCTATAGATCCGAAGTCAACCAGCTTAGTCAGGAAAAAGACTATCTTCATGGCAGATTGGAGAAGATGCAGAAACGAAATGATGAATTGGACCAACAATGTATCCAGCATGGGAGAATGCATGAGAGAATGAAGTCAAGGTAGGAGGTCCTGTTAATCTGTCAGTATGTGATATGCTCAACTGTACCACTCGTGTTGTGTAAACTTAGAAATGATGTGACGTTGTGTGAAAGTAATATTCTTTCCTTATGAAATGACCACTCCTTTCCCCTCCCCAACCATTCTGTCAAGTTGTTTTTTTAACATCTTTGCTTGTGCCATTTTGGATAAATAAAAGGAAAGCTTGAACAACATAGTCTTCCAAAGAATTTAAACCTAGTACATATGTGTGTGGGCTGCTTCGGCTGTTCTGTGCTGTAACTTGTATGAATAGTCTTACTATATTAAAAAAAAAAAAAAGGGAGGGGGGAGTTGGGGAAGAAGGAGGGAGGAAGTTATTCAGTGTTGTGAATGTAGAGTACAGATGTGTGTTCCATTATGCCATGTAGTAGTTGCATTTTTGGGGTTTACCATCAGTTAATTTGTATAAATCTTACTGAAAATCATACTAACCAGAGAAATACTGACAATTTCCAGGCACCATTAGCCTTTCAGAGAAGCAGTGACTTCCTCAGGATGAGCTTGGAGCAGCTGCAGCAAGACTAATATGAAATATTTCCACCAATATCCATTGACTGTTCTGGCCAGAGTATCCGGACTGATAATGGCTTGTGCTGTGATATGGATTAGACTTCCTTAAAGATCACTGTGGAGTCTTTTCCTTTCGGCTCCAGAAAGTTCATCTATGCTTTCTTGTTCTCTTTTCCACTCCACATTAAGTGTAACAGGCACTGGAGGGAATTTTGACATGCTTGTGGTGGTAGAGGATGAAGTAAAGAGGAAGTTGAGAGGCAGCTCTGCAAATCCAGTCATCCAGGCTACCTCTTGTCAGTAGTCAAAGGCAAGATGCAGTTTAACTTTATTTGGATTTGACAGCCCTTACTGGGAAAAATTCTGTTTACTTTTTTTCATCATTGACCACCTGAGAGGAGCAGAGCTTGCATGTATTAAAGCAGCCAGTCCTGTATGCTCATTTCTTTAAAGTATTGATTTTTAAATTTTATTCTTTTTTGCTGCCATTTCTTTATTCTGTCTGTCTTCTTTCTGCAAGCACTTCATATGTTCATTTCAGTCATCCAGAACCACTTCTTTCCTCTTCCCTTTCAGATTTCTGACTGTACCTCATCCTGTTTTTCTGTAACCTTGGATTGTCATCATCATTTATAGCTCAGAGAACAAAGAAATTTAAAATTCTGCAACTGCATCCCTAATCTGTGTAACCACACAATCTTTCCATTTATCTCACCTCCCTTTTGATTTCTTTAGTTATGGTGGATTCTTGCCATATGTAGGATTCAAGGTTACTTTCAGGAGAAGATTTTTCCCCTCTCTTTTTCCTCCTAGCTGCTCCTCTGTAGAATTATGTGTATTTAGTAGAATTTAAAAATGCTTTTCAAGTTTTTAGGGTAACCTTTCATCTATCTATTTTTATAAATAAAATAGATCTACTGGAAAATGTTGCTCATTCTCTGCTGCAGCAGCAATGATTATACACTAGAAAAGACTGAAAGCATTAATCCAGAGCACAAAAGTGGTTTGAAAGCAGAGTGGTCATGCTGCAGGCAATGCCTTACCTTCTGCTGCTGTTTTGCAGACAACAGAGAAAACAGAGCAGTAATAGCATTTGTCTTATTTAATATTTTAGAATATGTAAATATGGCAGAGATTGTCAGGTGTTCTAACCATGAACAATATACTTTACCAGCATTTTAGGAGATGCCTCTTTTAACATATTTTTAACTGTCATCCTGCACTCTATTAATTTAAAATCCAACTAATAAGTGACAAGACTGATACGCTAAACTGCTTTATAAAATCAGTGTAATCTAATTTCAATTTCCATATGAAAGCTGTAGTAGATTTTCAGGATTAATTCCTAAATGCATAAATGAAGTTTACAAATCTAGGTGAAGAAAAGCAGAAGGAATAACTACTCCAACAAATAAATCTCCCAGTTCCGTATATTTATGTTGAAGGAGATCTACTAAATAAAAATAGTATTTTTTCTCTTCTGATTTTGAAAATAGAGATCTGACTATACTATTTAGTAAAAGCAGAACAACAAATAATAATAATGTATTTTGCCTCAGATTTTCATCCGTAACTTAGATACTAATAATCACAACAAAATACTGTTGAGGATGGTTACTTCTTAATACATTTGTTTCTCCTTTGTATGCAGCTACAAATAGCAGTGGTCTTTTTGCAACATAGTCCCACAAAGTGCATTCTGACCTAATTTTCTAGCTGCTGTTATTCTGATTTTCAGAAAATTTATCATATTAAAATGATTTTGGCTCAACTTGGAACCTAACATTTGCATTTTAATAATGAGGTATTGTGATACTTGTTTGAAAAGAAATCACTGTCCATGCTTGTTTTATCCATGGACAGTATGACAGACCCCAATATAACTGTTTTGTGGAAGAAGTAATACCTACTTGATCAGTCAGAATTTCTTTTGGAACAAAAGTGTTTTGGCAATCATAAGAGTTGTACTTCTGAAAGTGAACAAGATAAGTGTTTAAGTGCCATTCCTATCTCTGTGTGAATATGTGCTGCAAATGAATATAGTCCAATATTAAATAAGCAAATTTCTAAGAAAGAGATTACTTTAAGTTGCAGTCATTAAACAGGATGTGGAATCAGCCTTTTCAGTGTGATGGAAATATCCAGCCTTTTCAGTGTGTTTTGAAATATGAAAGTGAAATGTGGCATTAAAAGAAGTAGTCCATCTTAAATGATACAATTGTCACATGCTGCTGAGGCAAACTTGAATTGAAACATGTACAGTTTGCAGGACTAAGGTGGCACGTTAAGAGTCCAAGTGGAGTTGGTCATCATGTGTAAGTTCATGGATATGAATCTTGCAGAAATTCTTGTCTGTTATGTAGCAGAGTCCATTTTTATAAATTTTCAACGTCTAAGCAAACTGTCTTATTGAATTCTTCAAATTCCCATTCTGTAGATTTGTATTCATAGTAGAAATTAGCAGATAGCAGAAAGTACAGAATTTCTTATAAGCCAGGTGTAAAGTTAGAAACTAGCCAAGAATAAAAATAATATTTATCAAAACTAAAAGGTTTCTGTATTTTGGGGTCTTTTTCGGTGTTCCACTCTACATAATTTGAATAGATTCCAGATGAAGAAAAATTCAAAGCCAAATGAATTGGGTAACTGTATGCATAAACTTGGTTCATTCTTTCTTTAATCTGTTTTCAAACTGAATTCCCAGGTACACATTTTCAGTTTTGTAGTTGGACCTGTGAATGCAGATCCACTTTCTCACAAGCCCTGTTCTCTTCCAATTTGAAGAGTAAGAAAAAAAAAGACAAGAACCTGTGTAGATCTATTGTTGTTTGAACATATTTATGAATAAGTATTATTTGCCCAAGCTGCCATGGGTCAGGATTTCATCAGGCTGTTTAAGCTTTCACTGAGCTTAATTGATAACTGTTATAGTTATAAGGTTCAATTATGGCTTTACTTTTCTGCATCTGTTCTTCTCATAAAACAAGCATTTGATTGTAACTCAGCTATTTAGATGATTGTTTCTGTGGACAGCCAGTGTCTAAAATGGGAGGAGGCATTTAATGAAATATAGCTTAGCTCTTTTCTATGTATGTTTGCTGTTGAAGACCCAGGTGATAGGTGGAAATACAGCAAACATGGAATTGTATCTTCAAGCAGGAGAAGAAAATCCTAGGCAATTTCTTTCCTTTTTTGAAGATGAGTCAGACATGTCTTTACTTTTTATCAAGCAGTTAAAGATAAAAAAAAGCATTTGGACAGTAGTTTATATGAAATATATGGCTCTTTTAAAATCTTTTTAGTCAAACGTAAATTTAGAGGCTTCTAATGAGTTTCTTTCTAAACATTTTTCCGAAGTTCAGCATGTGGAATTTGAGGGTATAAGTTTTCTCTCAGACCTTGTGGTTATGGTTCATATTACTGTAATTTTTGCTGTAATGTATGATCAATGTCCAATCTGTATAACATTAACAATAATAATACATTTTATGCAAATTTATTTGGGGCTTTTTGTTGTGGTAGCTTTTTGGAGGTGGCACTGTTAGATGTATTTCGACTGTATTTTTGCTAGCTAAAGTTAAAAAGAAGAGCCTACAGGACTGGCAGTTTGGGGCAGATGTGTGTCTATTCCTTAGGCATCAGTGGTTGTAAGTTAACTATAAAAATGTTACAACCATCTGTGTAACAAGACGGCAGAGATCTGCTCTCGCCTGTTACTATAAATAAGAAGGAGATTTGTTTGACTTCATAGACATTGGATTTATAAAGACTCTATGTGTCAAATTGTAGCTACGTGCCATGTTGCTGAGATGTGTCTGCAGCCAACTACCTGGGGTGTCTTCCCCTTCAGACATTCTAGTGTAGTGCAGCAACTGTGCAGAAATGTCTATATAGCACAACATGTGACAAATTATATTTGTTTTCTACCTATGGCAAAATGTATGATTCTTATGGATAAGCTTATCTGGAAGGGTAGCTGAAACGGATCTTTAAACAGACCACTTGAGTGAAATGTGGTACTCAGTTTGACAAGGATTTTAAAGGCTTTTTTTTCCACCATTAATTTTTTTTTTTGTTTTGTTACTAAGTAGTGCATGCAAGATCATGTATGCTTGAGAGAACACATATATATCTATGAGGATTGAAACATATCTAGAGAGAATACACCAGCATTTTCAAATATCTGCTATGTAAAGTCACAATAGCTAGTTTGCTGTCACTATTACACTACTGAATAGAGATTTTGAATTTATTGGCTAATTAAAACAATTAGTTTTAATTAACATAATTTAACAACTAATTAAAATTATTTCTTGATAACTGGAGCAATCAAATTGCATTTGAAATTTTACATTTTCTCCCTAAAACCCTAGTACTTTTATGTGTGCATGTGTGTTTGCAAGAAATAATGATAGATGGAAGAACTTCGGTTATGTCATTACCTTTATTTTTTTCCAGTCCAGTTCATTCTCAGTTAAATACATTGTCTTCATTATTCTACTGATAGATTAGTGTATTTTTTTGAAGTGACAGTGAGGTAATTGTTCCTATATTTTATTAGACCAATAATCTGTTTTGCAATGCAATCATAGGTTAAAAATGCACTATATTGTGGCTTTTTTAGTTTAAAATGCATTAATTTTAAAATTGAAAATAGAGATTAACATACATGGTGTCCATAGAACCTTTGATATTAAAGATATACTCACTTTGTCTCAATGTCTAAAGAGCAGTGTGCTGCGCTTTTTCCTGACCATCATTACTTATGCCCACATATCTTTGGTGTTGTTTTGCTGTAGTAGGATGGCTGTAGCAATTGGAGATATTGTAGAATTGTTTGTGCAGCCCTTCATGCAAGGAGTTTTTAAAAAGCTTTTTTGGTCACCGTGTGTCAGCACTGCAGTGCAGACAGATTAAACTCTCAGCTCTGTCCAGACCTTGGGGCTGTCACTATTACTTATTTTTTTTTTCTATTTAATAGACTCATATTTTAGATTGAGAGATGTATACTCCACAGAATTGCTATTAGGAAATAATGAATGGTTAATATGTGTACACGTACATATATAAGTTGCAAATCCTGTCAGAGTCTGAATGGGTATATGGCTTTTGTTTAATACTAGGGTGTTTGCTCACAGTTTAAATTCTCTGGAATAGAAATTTCATGGTCAGAATCTCTTCCTTCCTAGTCCTCTGCCATTCACCATTTGTCTTTTTACTATATATCTTTTTAACTATTTTTTCCCTTTCTCAGTTTGAATAGATGTCTATAAATAGTGTGGTATAAATGCATCTATTATTTATGCTTTTATATGTATAATGTTCCCATTCATAATAGTTAATGAATTATGTAAGTTTTTAAGTCCCCAAACACTGTTTTTAAAGATTTATTCCCCAACTACCTAAACAGTAGACACGCAAAGCAAAAATTTTCTTAGTTTTTAGAAAAATTGAAGAAGTATACAAAGAGTGAAATACTATATTTTCATAAAATGCTGCAAAATTGTGTGCAGATAAGTTCTCAGCCTTAAGAGGCAAAGTAGAAGCAGAGAGAAGTATCCTACCCAATTTCCAGAGAGATATTTAGGGAACTTAATAATGTTCTGTAAGATGTATTCTAGGTCACAGGGTACTGTGTTCATCTGTTTCTAAGTGTGTGTATCTAAAATATATGTGCCTATATATATAGTTTATACACACATATATTTCTTTGCAAATGTATTGAGCTCCTCTGTAGGTCTTGCCATTCCAATTTGGACAACTGTTTCCACTGATCTTTTCATTGGGATCCTTCTTATTTTTGTTCTAAATTAATTTCTGTTTCATTTGTACCTACTTGTCTTTGAGCCAAGACTCGGACAAGTAGTTCTTCAAAACAACCTGCACTGGCAATGCCAATAGTTGTAGACAATGGATGTATCTATTCAGTCCCACTTCTGCTTATAAGTAAAGCCTTCCTACTTTGTTCTTTTTGCAATAAGCTCTTCATCACTTAGGTGTTTTGATTGTTGATCTTTTTTTAAATATGGGCAGTCAAAACTGTCTTGAGCCTTGGATGGGGACATTTGAATATATTTACTAGAATTTCCTTGACTGATGAATCCTACAGTCATGTTTGCCTTTTTGATGGCTGCACTAAGAAGTGCATCCAGGACCTCTTTCTCCCAAGCAAGTTCAAGTTTTCAGCAGAGACTTTTGCTATGAACTGAGAACGCATTGAGTATATAATGTAAGGCTTTCATCCTGTGTCTGCTGTTTCAATTTTCTGAGTCATCTATTTCTTTCTGTGCAGTATCCCAGACTTTCTCAAAGCTGATAACATCTCTTAAATTTATCAGCCCACTCCTCCTTTTTTTGTGCTGAATCATAATTCAAAATATTCAAAAATCTGTTTAAATGTGAAGAAATTCTCAGAGAATTCTTCTTCCCTTTCAATTGTTCTTGTTGGCTGTGCTCTTTGTTTTAGTCAGTTACTTGTCAACAACTTAGTTAACAATTGCTGATGGGCATGATATTTAATGTTTTGCTAAAGTTAATGTCAGTAAGATTTATTGCCTTTCCTTTATCAAAAAATGAGCTGTCAAAGAGTTTAGGGTTTGTGTGACCAAATTTGCTTGATCTAGCTTGTGTTTCAGTTTCTCATGTTCCAATTACCTCTTCATGTCCTTATATATTCCTTTCATTTCTGAATTTATTGCAGCCTTTTTTTGCATTTGAGGTCATGTTAATGGGCTGATAATTATCTGAATTACCTTCTTTAAGGATTAATTAATGCTGCACTTGATTTAATTGCATAACAATATAGTCAATATGAGGAAGAAGGTATAGAGGGAAAGTCACAGTGTCTGTTTCACTTTGCACATCAAGACTGCTGGCCACCAAATTTTATTGTTTGAGGAACTGGAAGATGATATCTGGGAAAGTTGTATCGGTCCAAAGAACAGCTAGGTAGAAAAATAGCCAGGTTTGCTTGTTCCTGTGTTCAATAGCTGCCAGCTCTCTGAATTACACCCCCTCTGCTAAGAGTCTGGTAATTGTCCACTTCTGAGAGTATCATCTACCCTACTACTTTAATGTATTCTGCCTTCTCCAAACCAGAAAGAGGGATAGTTCATATTCATGCCATCATGAGCTGAGTCAAAGCCTGCAGCTCACTAATAGTAAGCTTGTGTTCTTGTCTACCAGGAATGTAAAAAGCCCTGAAATATGTGTGATATAAAACAGCACAACATAAGGTTCCAGGCTGTTCTTGTTACTTTCTGCTGTCAGCACAGTTGTTGGTTTTCAAATTTAAATGTTAATTTAGCATTAACGAAGCATTCTTGATTCCTCTAAAATGGAGGTGGATAAAGGTGATGTCTTTGACAGCTCAGCCCAGACTCTCCTTGGTTCAGCAAGATCTAGAAATTCTTGTCGCTGTGCAGATCATCACTGGCAGTGAAAAAGATGTGCGTAATTGGACAGAAGGGCACCCATTGTTTTCCAGGGGAACCCCATTTTATTCTCCTATATGCTATACACCTGCATGAGTTTTAATTTTGAATAGGGGTTGCCTCTGGTGGTGGTACATTATTGTATTAATCCACGAATTTATCCCTTCACCACCACCACCGCCACATCTTCTTTGAAACACTTTGTCTTCTGTGCCTGGTAGTAGCACCTCTGGTCCAAGGTGGTAGTTATGGACCAGTCTTCCTCACCACTTTCCCCAGAGATGTGAAATAAGAAGTGAGCAAGCTGGGTCAATGTGCTCCTTTGTTGTCTTGTGCATAAGAACATAGCTGTGTAATGGCAAGAGAAATCACAGAAAAGCATATCTGTTTTTTTCATTCAAGTTAACTTGAGTTTATTTAAGTTACCTGCTCAAATGTACCCAGAACTACAGAATAAAGGTTTCTACCTTTCCAAAAGGGTAATAGCCTTTCCCATGTGGTGTAAACTCTGGAGGACAGTGCTAAGAATCCATGTTCCTCCTAAAGCATTTAACAATCTTTAACAAGTTTTGATTTTTTTAGACCACTTAAAAAATTAAATTGTTGAAGTCCCTGACTGTTATAATCACCTTATTTTCTTTCTTCCATATCCTTTTCCATCTGCATTTTTAAAGTTCATTTTCCGTACTGTATTTCTGTGATATCCTTGTGAAGTGTCAGAAAAATTATAAAAAAACAACCAAACAAAAAACCCACCCAAACCCTTTTCAAATAGCCACTGTGAGACTACCACTATATAAATACCTAGCTGGGATATTTGAATGTAATTGGTATCCTCCTATTAAGCCTTCAGTGAACTCAGAATTACAGTAAAATTTAACTATTAACCCATTTGGCAAATTAAACAGTAGCAGATTTCCTTCTAGTTTTGATTGCTGTGTATGATTCTGAAATTTTCAGACAAAGGCTATTTAAAACCGTCTCTTCCCATATAGTGGAGAACTGAAAGTGAAAACAGATGAGTAACATTTAAAGAGCTTTGCAAGTGTGTCATGAAAATTTACCAGCTCTGTAACAAAATGTATGCACCTGCCTGTTTCAAGGTTATTCTAAGAGAAGGAGACACGAACTAATGATAATTTATGTTTTAATATCATAAGTGATGGAGTTTTGCAAAGTTATTGGAAGACTGCTTTTTCCCAGTAACTTCAGTGTTTTGATTGCTTCTGTGGGATCCAATATTGTTCCTCTGGAAGTTGATCTAACTGTGGATACTCTCATTTTCCATATATAAATCTAACCTGTTCTTAAATATCTTTATCCTTTAGTTCTTAAATCTGTTTAGCCTTGTGCCACTAGTTCCATGCCAATGTTGCATTTGAAGGTGAGATATTTTCTTATCATGCTGTTTGTTTCCATCTTTCTCTAACTGTTTGGTTTATGCATTATGAGAGCAGGGACCAATTTTTTCCAGTTTTTGTCAGCTGAAATACAGCTAGAACTTTATTTTGCCTATTTCCTGTCTAACTGAAACTTCCAGAGCTCTAGTCATATTCATTATCAGTTTCTGAGTGCACTCGAAAAAAATTGCCATCCTGAAAGAAATTAGATACTAGAAAATAACTGTGTTTATTAAGCCTTGTGAATGTGCTAATTGGTAAATAGTCAAATAGTAACAGACACTGGGCTAGTTTCTGTAAATGTGGTCTTGAATGTTTTATACCTCAACTGCTACTAGCAAAAGTTTTAGTGAAATAGAGATTATGAAAGTGTCTATAAAGAAGGCCAGTATGATTAGACCTACTTAGCATCTGTATTTCTAGGGTACCCCAGACAGTGTTGTGTGTGCTTCTCAGCAGGCTTTCTCAGTTTGGTTCTGGAATAAAGTAGTGACAATGGAAAATATGAAACAAGTGGAAAAGGATAATAAGATTATTCTGTGTTTGTTTAACTTGTTCTTTGTGAGTTGTAAAGTCGTGTATGGAAGGGAAGGAAGGGGAAAGGACATTTTAAACTTTTTTAAAGTTGTTTTTAACCTCAGAGACCCAGATTCTACCTTCAGTTATACAGGTAGAAGTGGATCCTTGTCCCAGACATATCTCGTTGCTTGGGGCCTGATCCTGAGTGGTCTTTAGAATTCTGATTTGTTTCAAGTCAAGGTTGCTAAATAGTTTCAGGTCTCCAATTTCAAAACATAGTCTCAGTGGCATGGCTGAAATGACAGTAAACTTTTCTTGGCTTATGTAAAGTGGTGTAATTTTTTTTTGAGTGCTGCACTAGCACTTCCCACACTACCAGGGATATAGCCTTAGTTTTAGCTATGTGACTTGCATGTAGTCAGAAAAGGTTTTGGGGTGTTTTCAGGTTGTTTTGTTTGGCTTTTTTCCCTAATGCTTTGATCATTTGAGTGGCTGACCTTTTATATATGTATTAAAAAATATGTATGTGTGTGAGTGTATATATATATATATATATATATATATATATATATAAATTGCACAGAATAAATGTCTGGGACCACACAACTTAAAAGCACTTTAACTTTTACCTTTGTGAAGGCTGTTACAATCTTCCGTGCCTTGTCATGCATGTGTTAGATGATGCAAGTGCTTGTGCTTCTCAATTAAGTTTTATGAATAAAATGCACAAGCAAGCTGAGCAGAGGCATATGTGTCCTTGGGAAGGACTTTCATAGGCTGGGCAGAAATGGAGTTTCTGTATCGACTTCCTGTAATGTTAACCCGTGTCAATAGAATCCACAGGAAATGTGTCTAGCGTTTTGTCCTTTTTAAATTTCCATTTTTAATAGCAAGAAGACACTCCAGGCAGTGCATTTCTGAGGGATTACTACATTTCTCGGGTGGCTGAAGTCACTCACCCTTCAGCCTTGTGCCTCGCAACACACCCGAGGCAAGCAATAATCCCCAGCAAGGCACTGCCTGTCTTATCTTATTGCTTAATTATTATACCTATTTAATGGTGTTTAGAACATTGTCAGCTGTTGAGAAAAGGTAATTATCACTAGTCAAATGAAAAACACTTTTTTGGCTGCCTTACGGATACACATTTTACTGGTACCTTGATACATAATGAAGCCTGATAGCAAAACTTTTGCTTGTCTCTTCTTCAAGCCACAGCTGTTTCCCTGCTAAATTCATCCCATCTGTCTCCCCTTCCGTAAGGCTGTAGGCAGTATAGCATAAGTACAGAAGCAGTTCAGTGCTATTTTGGATAAACATAGCTGAAATTTGAATCTTTGCCATTTGCAATGCACACATTTTGTTTTACTGCTGTAAAGAGAGCTGTCAAAATAAAAACTACATGGATAATTTACTGAAATGCAGTCAAATAAAGGGATGATGAAAGGGAAAAAATGAAGATATAATATAGGGTCACTCTTACGTTCATGGTGTATTCTGAATTAATTTAATTGTTGACCTCTTGACATTGCTGGGTGCAGAGGAATTGTTAGCAATAACAAAAGTAGAAGCCACTGAATTAGAATAGGACTTGAAGTCCGAACTTCGTGTCAGTAAGGGTAATCATAGCAGGCAATTATTTGTGATAGTGCTCTGTTGAACTCTCTGACCAGGGAACAGTTCTTTGCTTATTTTGTAAGGAGTAGATAATTATGTGAGATAATACAACTTGGAAATTAAGTCCATCATTTCTGTATGTGGCGCTGTCTCTGAAAATAAAAGGACACCCTAACGATCACGATGAGGTGACAGTCATTACACCTCTTACTCTTTGCAGTTGTGATTGACATGGAAAAATATATATTAAAGCTGAGTACAGATATCTTCATTGAGTTTGGTGTTCTAAAATGCATTGATGGTCAGTTATGCAAGGATTGTGTTTGAAATTCTAGGTTTCCTGGAAGAGAAGATCCCAGTGACAGTAAGGTTCTGCTTGACTCAGATAAAATGAGTACAGTGCAACCTACAATATTTGAGAGTCTTTCAGGCAAAACCCTTTAAAAAAAATCCTGTATTCTACTGAAGTGTTAAAATTCCTATGGCACCTCTAGTAGGAGAAGAGCTTTGACCACTTCTTCTTGGACATACTTTCCTTTCTCTGTGTTAGTGTGTTCTATGTGGTCCATCTCAGAGAAAGATTATGACTGATAAATGCTTGTAAATCTGTTGTAGGAGAATCTCGGAAGCAGTTTCTGAGTTAGCCCTGATGTGTATTTGGGATAGTTACATGTTCTGTGGAAGTTAGTTCTTGAAGGCTTGTGCTTCCAAACCTTAGGCAAAGGTGAACAAAGCCATGTTTTTCCTAACCTAGAAGATGCTCTTGTTGACAAAGAAAGAAGCAGATGATGAACTTAATGGTAGTGGACAATGAAATTATCTTGATATAAAATTGATCTAAATGTTATGAGCATTTCCTTTGGGGAAAAGCACTTTGTGAAATTCACTACTACTGAAATAGTGATTCCAGTGTTCTGTACAGAGATACAGAAAGGGGAAAAAAGTGTGTTAAGTTACTAGCTGTTTCTGTATTTACAGAACTGTTTTTAAACTGTATCAAAAGAAACAGAGTCTTTTTTATTGTTACTAAGAAAGGTACTGTGACAGGAAAAGCTCACACAGTAGTTTATGTATAAATATTGATTTTACAGTAGTCTGTGGCAAGGCTCAAAACAGCATTACTCCTCCATATTAACAGAAATGTAAAAATTTCTCTAAAGACACTAAATTGAAATATTTAAAGATTTCAAAATACTATTTTTAGTTTTGTTCTATAATATTAACATAAATAATTGTGTGAGACTGAATGTTGATAGTTACTCCTGTAACTAATCCAGGAGCTGATAACACACCTACTGCACCAGAACTGGTACCTTTGTGTACCAGTTTAAATGAAAAAGGCTTCCATTATTTTTTAATGAAAGCCCATTTCTTCCAGGACTCCATCAAATTTAAAGGCCCCTCACCCTCTGACCGAAAAAGTAGCTGTATTGACTCCTCTGAGGTCACCAAAGTATTGCAGTAAACATCCAGCTACTAGGTCTTAGAACAACTGGTTTTATTGTAAATATATTGTGATAATTCCTTAAAGTCCTGTTAGAGTGTGAGCTGATATTTTAAAAATAGTGCCTATGGCTTGGTCATCCAGTTTTTATAACACACATCTGATAGTACACGTATATTTACCAATGTAGTTTTTCAAGAAACTTTAGCTATTTTTTTTCTCCCACTCTCCAAAAGGAGAGATTTACATGTTACATATTGGAAATGGTCAGTTCCTGTTAAAATCATTTAAGTAGCTGGTGTAAGTTGAAGTGGGAGGCCTGTACCCTCATACATAACAATTTTGTCATATTCACTGTAGTTTTTCCGAACATGATTTCAAAACTGCAAGTAGGTGGAGAAAATCAAGTTGTTACAAAGAATTTTATCCTCTTAGAGGATTGCACAGTTGAGATTTGGGGATGGAGAAGTGAACAACATCAAGAGCAAAGCAAGTTACAGTGACTGTTTTTGCAATGTGCAAAGTATTAAGTTGTCAATATTATGCTTTTCACATATTTGTTAAATTTTTGGAGTACCCTGCTGTAAGTACGTGCATTTGTTAAAGATGTGATCAAAAGCCCAAGATTATGTGAATTCCTGTTGATCCTTCATCTACAGTGTTGAATGTTCCCCCACGGCTGGGACTGTGTGATCTGGATTATGGTGATCTGAATCTAATAAGAGGTCTTTTTTCAAACCTAGCACTTAAATATTTGTTTGGTTTTTGTCTGCCCATCATCTTTTTTACTTGCATCCAGGATTTTTTTTTCTGCCTATGAGTTTTTTAGGTCAGACAGAAGGCCTTATATTTCCACTCATTCTTTCTGCAGTTTAGCGTAAGGACAAAAGGAAAAGAAAAAATGGGTTAGAGGGCTCACATACTACCAGACAAAAAAAAAAAATCAAATGGCATGGAAAAATATTAAAACTTCAAAGATGAAATACGAAAAATATTCTTACAGTCCTCTTTTCCCTTTATCATTTTATGTTTTTCTTAAGGTAATTTTAGGTATTCCAAGAGTACATGTGGAGGGAATATTTTCTGGAAGAGTTCTGAAGTTCTGAAAGTCCTGGATCTTCTGAAAAAAATATATATTTTGGATGTACAGTGAACAAAAACCTCTGCTTGTTCAAAATTTTTCATGCAATTTACCTGTTTGCTCAGTTGTCTTGTTAGTTATATATTCGGAACTGAAAGTCAGTGCAATCTTCACAGAATATTATTACTTTTTCTCTATCTTACTGTCTGCTCCCACTTTCAACTGCCCCTGTTTTGGCAAATTTTAGACTTTGTTGTTATTATTAATGCTGATATTATGATTAGATATAAACCACAAGTTTAACAATTCATAAGTAATTTTTTTAATAGCATCATGGCATAAACTGACCAGTATGTTCCATCTTCATGGTATGTAGATGTTTTTCATCTTTTAGCCTAGGTTGTCTCAGACAACTATAGCATCTGTTAGAATGAAGGTACTTGCAGGTCATTTGTACAACACTAAAATGCTTTTCATACAGCAATAGTTTTCTGGTGTTTTGGGTTGGCTGTTTTGGTTTTGGGTATTTTTCTATTAACAGTGCAAGGGAAAAGTTTACCCTGTATTATTTTGTTCAAATGCTTTCCTCTGAACTATTCTTCAATGAATTGTCTCTGGACCCAGCACACCCTGTTCCATTATTGCCCCCCCGATGCACAGAAGCAGCCTCAAAGTTTTAAACAATAGAGACTATTTATGCAAAAGCAGAGGTTAAATTAATTTTGGTAAGAACAGAACTGATTAGCGTCCTGATAGTTAAATTCATTTGCAGAGTGCCCGAGTTGCACTTTGGTTAAAGCAGTGTTGCAAGATAAATGAGTGATCCTTCCCATGCTACTTTCTTTCCTTTTAATAATCAGTGGAACTTTGGTTGCTGGAAACATCTGAATTCATTTGGTCCCGTAAACACAGCAGATAACTGTAGAGCAGAATTGAAAATTAGAATTACTTGAGATGTTAGTATTGTTTGTGTGAAAATATCATCCTAAAATTTCTGTTTCACTGAAATATATTCTGTTCTATTTAGCTAATTTCTATTCATATTTTCAAATAGCACAGTTGGGGATTCTTTCCTTTGTAATCTTTTTGGGAAGGAATTTTTTTCTAATACTTCAGTGACTTTCTGCATCAGATTGCAGGGTAATGTTACAGTCAGTAATGTTTACATCAACAAATGTAAATTCAAATTAAATCTATTATTTAAATAGCATAATGGAAACACATGGTGCTTTGTAGTCATGTAATTAAAGAAGATCTGTGCCTCCAGGAGTTTATGATCTGAAGATCAAAACCATTTCCACATGCAACAGACCTCTTCTAAATTATCGGTCTACGATTTGGGGATTTTGTCTTGCATCTATTTCAGCATAAATTTTACTCCTGAGCAGAGATTTCAGCCAGGCGAGTGCAGAACTGTCTGAGATGCAATGCTAAGTTTTGTACTTGACACTTTGTGTAGGGGCAATTTCCTCTCTAGCACAGAAAAGCTTGGTGTTTTGATGTCAAGATTTATACCTCCCTGATTGAACAGCAACACTGTGAACTAAACTTTGGGAGTTATAGTAGTTTAGTGGGAACTAAACTACTAGAACTGAATTTCTTATTTTTTCCAAGGAGGCTGACTAGCCAGGCTTTTTTTTTTGGCTTTTTTTTTTTTCCGGTTGTAAAAGTAATTTTGTGCAAAATTGCATTTGAGTTAAATTATTCACTCATCCTGGGGCAATAGCCTGTATTCACTTTCCAGCTGAGCCAACTAAAAATATGAGAAACAGACTAGCCTAGTATTCCATTGTTAGCTTATATAATATGGTGTTTTGGAAATGATGATGAAGGCAACCTGGATATTTCATGGATAAATTAGTAGATTCATAAACTGGAAGCTTTGCTTCCTATTTGTAATGGTGTTTTCTCCCTTCCTTTCAAAACTCTGCTCACAAATCAGAGATGTTGCTTTTATTTAAAAAGAGGAGGACAAAGAAAAGGGGGAAAAAAATCAAGCCTCTTTTTTCCTTTAAAGAAATCTTTGCCTGAATTACTGGCTGAGTTCCCTCGAAAGGCTTGGACTCCTTCAGAACTTGGAATCGAGTTCAGACCCCAGCTAGGTGAGGTAGAGTACTTTGTTCAGTTTACTTAGTTTTCTCCTGACAATATGCTACGAAAGAGACTGGGTGTAAACACACAGGTTCTTATTGTCAAGTGTGATGGTTTGGGATTTTTTCCAATTCTCATCCTGTTTAGGACCCTGAATTAAGAAGAATATTTCATTTCTTTTGGTCACGGGGAACTAAATGAAGAATGGTCTGTGAACCCTGTGACTTTCAGGTACCTGCAAATCTTCAAGCCCCTTTGTTGCTGTAATGACTTTACTGCAAAATAATTTCATAGCCTTAAGAGGCAACTTTTGCCCTGAACCTCTTTGTCTGAGGACTTTCCTTAAATTGAGGTAAACTTAGAGAGTACCTCACACATTTACACGTTCTATTCTGTGTTTCAGTGCTTTTTTCCCTCATAGTTTTTGCCTGGGATTGCGCAGCTTGGAGGTGCTGCTGTGTTTGGTTTTACTCAGTTATTTAAATCCATTAAACATGAGTTCTGGCCATTTCCCGATCCTGTGAATGCTTTGGGCTGTGGCAGCTAACAGAGACTTCTCAACACTTTGTTGGGAACTATGGCTGTTTTTCTCCAAGCATTGTGTTTCAATTTTACCCATGCTGTGCTACAGATCTTGACAGTGCTGCATTCAAGGCATCTAGGCATCTCTGAGCTGTGTGGATTTGGTACTGTACTGGTCTTTTCTAACATCTTCTAAGATAAAGCTGTGAAATGACTGTTGTGAGTTACAGGCACTAATGGATGTTGGCATTTTACTTCCAAACCTGTTTGGGCAAAGTTTTGTACATCAGGTATCTCAGGTATGGCTGTATGTTGATCAGAGTAAAGTAAAAGATTTCCCCACAATGAGGGATGGCCCACATCCTACCTTCTCCATATTTGCAACTGGATATCCTTTGTACTGCTATTTTTTTGTTGTTTTGGTTTTTTTTAAACCTAGCTATTGCTTTCTGAGCCTTTAGGTCTTATGGTGTGTGGCTTCACACAAACATTTACTACATGACAGGCTAACTTAGCAACCAAGATTTGTTTTCTTCTTCTTCCTACTCAGTGCTTTTGTCTTGTGCTGACATACTGGATTCTGTGCTGTACAAAAGGAAGCCCTAGATGACAACTAGTGTAGCATTGTGCTTGGGACCTGTGTTTTTTGGAGCTAGACTCAGATGAATGGCTTGTGCTTAAAAACATTCTGTACTTGGCAATACCAAATACAACACTGAAAAAATCCAAAAAATTAAAAATCCTGTATCAGTTGAGGTACCTGAATTTCAGGGTGCTTTGGGTGGAAAAATAACCAAGAAGAATAAGATTTCCTAAGAAGATGTAGCATTGGTAGTCTTAAACAATGAACCCCCCAAAATACAGCAAAACAACAACCCCAAACTACAGAGGTTCTGTGAAAACACAATAATTCTGACATCAGACAGTTAAATAACAGACTCTGATGTGGAAAACTGTCCCAGATTCTAACATTCCTTTCAGCTGAGATTAGAAAACAAGGTAGACTTAGCATGAGAAATAGTGCCTTTATATGAAGAGATTGCTCTTGTTAGGCCCATATGTGAACCATATATCCAGATTCTCTCTACATCCGCTCACTTGTCTCCCTGTCAGCATCTGAAGAGAGATCCCCAAATGTTCAAATGTACCTTTCAGATCAGAATTTAATTTTAGAAGACTATGCTGGCCTATTAATTTTGATTATAACAATACTGTGGCAGAGACATCAGATGCAAGTAAATTTTCGGAAATCAAAATGCTACAAAGCTGTAGAAATAAATGCAGGTGCAACTTGCAGTAATAGGTCACAATAGTTGTATATGGTAAAATACATGTCATTATTGAATAAGAAATAATTCATTAGGGCATGTATTGTTCATGTGCACTTGGTGTGTTACAAAATGCAGTGTGGACGCTGAATACTTCCAGGATCTCTGTGTGTCAGGTGAGGAAGGCAAAGTTTAAGAGCTAAAAAAAAGGTACCAGAGCTGGCACTTGTAGAAATTTGGAACTTAAGTGCTGCAGAGCATCTTGGACATTTTTGTAATTTGTTTCCTTTCTCATATTCAAGGAGTTAAATTAATAAAACTGGTTGCATTAGAGTAGTTTTCATACCATGAAACTTGTCAAAATGTTAATTGAAGTCTTTCAGATACCTGATTGATTACTTATTTTCCCTTTAAGGAATACTTTCTTATTTTATTCTTAAAATTAAGTACATGAAGTCACCATCAAGAACTACAAATAATACTAAAACAGGAGCCACAAAATTAAAAATGCCAGTATGAAGTGATGTAATTTTTCAGTATAGTGATTCTATGTTTTCTGTTTTGATAATGAATGTCTAAGGGTGTTAATATGGTTATTTCATTAAGAAATCAATTCCCTTGCTAATATTCTCAGTTTCCCATGCAGTCCTTTTTAAATTGAAGGAGTTTTACATTCAGTTTCCTGTTTCTCTTTGTCTCAAAAGAGGAAAAACGTTCTGTCATTTCTACAAGTCACTGTAGAAATCCTGTTGCTTCTACAACTTACAAATGAGGTACCCAATAAAACAGGGTAAATTATTTACAATTATTGTATCGCATATTTCTTTACAAACTTTAAAAAAACCCACTCTACACCTCACATTCCAAAAAGTCCCCCCCCAAAAAAACCCAAAAAGACCTGATCAAAATATGGTAGCTTCATCAGACCCAGCCTGCTTCTTAAGTGTTCCAAACTGCAATCCAGTGAACCTATTGGCACTTTCCACTGGAAATCATTAATGGTGGCCATGTGTAAGCAGCAGTTCAGTTGCACTCTGCAGTCAAGCGAGAAGTTTTTGACATACACTACACCTTCATAATTTTCCCTTGCTTGTCAACAGAATAAACTATATATTTCTTTATTTTCTTAGTCTGCAAGCAGTAAGAAAGCTTGCAGCATTTTCATTACTTCTACAGAAGCCAGTTTGCAGCAGGTCTTGGTGAAGACTTCACACATGGTCCCTTTATTCACCTGTTCTTGGACAAGAAGCCATAGCACATATACAAAGTTAACTTTCTCCCTCATATCTAAATCTAAAACCATAGTTTTCGCCTAAAAAGTAAATTGAAATTCTGAAGTGCCTAATCAAATACATGTTTCACATGTGGGGAAAACTTCTGTTGGCCAAACCTTCTATTTCTGAAATTCTGTTTCTGATGTTTGTACGAACTCTTATTGAAAGGAGGGCAGCACTGGATGTTGCTGGTGAGGGATTGGGATGGGGTGAAGGGAGTGTGTGAGACAGCTCTCCAAGCACACTTTCCTCTGGAACTGCAGTCACAGCTGATGTGCACAGACATACCAAATCACAGACAACTGGTTTTGACCTGATCAGTTCAGGAGACATCCTGCTGGGTTGATTATTGCTTTGCTATCCAAAGCAACATAGTGCATAAAATAGGCATTTTTCAACCCTAAGTGCTACTGAATTACTAAGAATCTTTCAGGAAAATGCAAAGACACACACAGACACTCCTCATCTAGGAAAATAAAGGAAGTGAATGTGTGCAATCAGGTAGTTGGAAATAATTTTCTCATCTCCCAGAGTCCTCTAGGATTGGAGCAAGTGGGCCAAGCCCGGGCATTAATACCTGAAATGAAAATTGGTTAATGATCAGAAATATGGGTGAAACATAGAAAGTCTGAAGAGAATAACTCAAGAGGCTGGGGAGGTGTTTTTTGATTTCATTATACATATTTTGACATAATTGCATAGTTTGTAAGTTTTGAATATTATGCATAAAACTAACTTAAATCTTAATCTATACTTATAAATATTTCTTGTTACTGTAAATACCCTTTATATAGTTCCTTATTATAACTGGAAAATCAAGCCCTATCAAATTTAAACTGAGCTGAATTGCTACGTCATCGAATACATTGCCAC
The DNA here is from genome assembly GCA_013397075.1 of Rhabdornis inornatus. NCBI lineage: Eukaryota > Metazoa > Chordata > Aves > Passeriformes > Rhabdornithidae > Rhabdornis > Rhabdornis inornatus. The sequence continues at coordinate 315,226 of VWZS01007269.1, forward strand.
ATTTTAAATTTTGAAATACAAGTGTGTTTTGAACTTCTGTCATCTTTTTCTTAAGAAAAAGAGAGAAAAAATGTAATTATTGGAGGAGAAAGTGTCTTTTTAATTTTGGTTTTGTGTGAAACTATTCAAAACAACATTAATAAATTTAAAATAGCCTTGAGACAGAGAGTACTAAGGGAAAGGAAAGCACTAGCCTTAAACAAACAGCTTGGAAACCTAGTATTGTCCTCAAAAATGCTGGCTTCAACCAAACCTTCAACACTGCTCAGCTCTTTTTGTGAGGGTAGGACACAGTCTCCCCATCATTTGTGTAGGAACTCTTAACTCCTAAATAGCTGAGGGGAAAAACAGTTTGCTCACTGTGTAGTTGAACACAAGCATTCCCATATTGTAGGGAAAACTGTTTTTGTGAAGGCAAAGGAACATTCTGTGCACATTGCAGTGGAGACTTGGTGCAGGGAGACTGTTTGGAGCAAATATATGTTTAGTTTCTGTTCTTCTGGAAAATTGCTAGAACAGACACGTGCTCCATGTTCCTCTGCTCCACAGTGCTTCACAGAATTGCAGGAACAATACATGTGGGCAGCATTTGAGGTAGAAATGTTATCTTTTATCTCTTTGATGTCTTATTTTAGTGATGCGGGAAAAGTTCGAGGAAATACTATTTCTGAACAAAAGGTGCTGCAAATTGTCAGCAGACAGAACTGCAAAATCATGTAGTCTGTCATATATTTCTATCTCTGCCTTTCCTTCTTCAACTAAGATGGTTATTCATCACAGAGTGGTCAGTGGGAGTTTTATAGGAACATTTATTTATAATTTCTAGATTCTACTTTTTTTTTTATTTCAGGCTCCAAAGTGTATATTTTCTTTTCTGTTATAGTCCATTATGTCATAAATCGACAATGATAACTCAATACAAAATTATTTTTGCAACCTGTCTTCCTTGGCATCTGGATTCTGAAGAGATAACCTGGATGCCTGCATGCCAGTGCAACCAGGATTTTTATGGTGTCAATAATCTTTGCTCATCACACCAAAAAAATCAGTGCATCAGTGTATTCCTGCAGAGTCATTAGCATACAGACTCACTGCTTGCTTAACAAAGCATGGTTTGGTGTATTATAGTTCTTAGTCTGCTTGTCTGATTCACCTCTGACAAAAGCAGAGAGCGAATTCAGTCCCTTCTTCAGTGGTACACTAATGTGGAAAATAAATCTTCGGGCATAAGGTCTGAATGGCAGTCATTTAAATAATTCAAATGCAGCGATCATTTTGCCCATGTGCCTTTCATTTCTTTGTTTTGTTTCTCTGTATTTCCCAAATCACTGAGAGACAAATGATCTTCTGCGACGATCTATATTTTTAAAATTTCTAGAGCTAAAAAATCCCCATCCTCTTTAAATGCAGTTTAATTGGTTACATGTAAAATAATTATTTGCTCTCTCTTTTGTGGTGTGGAGGGGGGAGTTGGAGGGGAGAAGTAACATACAAGCAGATGTGCTGCTAGATCTACAGGCTTCTGCCAACCATATGGCATCTTAAAGAAAGATGGTTGGAGCGTCTGGATTAGCAAAGAGTCGGGATGGAAAGCCATGTGTCGTGTTGGTACAGGCAGTTGTTTTAGCTCTCTGTAAAAGGCTTCAGGAGATTGTGTAATGGAACAAATGGTACTGCAAGCCTAGTAACAGCCTTACCGCTGCTGGAGAGGCAATTGGCCCCCAGGCGAGTACTGCTTCATCCTTGCTTGTTGGTTTTTTGTGAAGGATTTTTAGATCATTATTATGTGCTCTTCTTTTAATGTACAGGAAACTTGGGAGATGTAATTCTGAACTTTGTACTTAAAAGAGAGCTATTGTGTGCTTAGGATTTTTTCACACTCTTATTTTTTGTAATGAAAACATACAGTTCCCTTCTCTTTGAAATGAAAAGCTTGTGCCCCTCTGCAAATTTCCTGCATCCTTCATGAACACTTTGAAACATCAGTTCACTGAATTTGGAGCTGTTGCCCAGATTTTGGGGGAAAACTGCTCTCTCTAGGATTTGCTTAGTTAAAAAGAGTGGGGCTATTGTGCTGTGGCTATAATGTACCAGCTTGGCATTTGCATTCTGTTTGACAAGGTGCTCCTTATGCAAACAAGGGGCCTGCTTCTATTAAAGGCAGAACTCCTTTAGTTTTTAGCAACACAGGATTGGGCATTTCATGGGGTTTTGTGTGCTTTACAGGAGTCTGTAGTTCACAGTGCAGCTCATAGGAGTTATTCTGGATCAGGATGAAAGCTATTGTATCCAGATCTGTAACAGAAATAGATTTTAATCATTTCTCTACTGTCACACAATAGAGCTCTAAATTCCTCTGTATGTTTCAATGAAATCAGGCCTCTTAGTAGACCTGTAAAGGCAGTTTTTTCTCTTGATAACATTTATTTCAAAGGAAATTAAACCCTGATGCTGTAGTACAGAAGTTCAATAATTAGGATTATTTTATTTGAAGAGATTTTAAATACATTATGATCCCAATATCATTATTTTTATGTAAGGAGATAGCATGAGGGACACCCAGACATTTATTTGTAGGTAAATACTTGCTGAGCAGGTAATGTTATGGTTTCAGAGACATTAGAAACAAACCATTAACTACAGAAGCATCTTCCCTACTGAGAATCTTTGCTGAAAAATGCACTATCTTAAACTGGGACAAATGCTGCTCTAATATAGCCTAGATTCACAATAATTTAAAAGTAAAATTACAATTACCGCTCTTTTTTCTCTTTATTTTATTTTCATACTCTCCAGAAGGCTCCTTATCTGGAGCTTAGGAAACAGCAGTACTCAGCTTAATCTGCAGTTTAGTTACAGCAGTGCACGCTTTTTCCTGAGCTGCCTGTGTGCCCCCCTGCTCAAGCCTGCATATGTTGCTCAACACTGATCAAAAGTAGCCTCCCTCGGGAGGGAGGCTTGGGTTCATTTTGTCGGCCTGTTCGTTACCTCTCCTCAGCCAAGGCTGAGCCAGGTGTGAGGTGGACAGTTGTCCACCAGGAGTGGTGCCAAGACCACCAGCATCTCCCTGGAAGGCTCTTGCGATGGCTGCTGAGGAGGAGCAGAGTCAGACCAGTGAGCCCCAGCAGGGCTCTTGGGCTCTCTTGGGGCACCTGCTGAGCTTTCGCTGCCTTTCAGAAACCCTAGCTGCTTTCTGCCCCATGTTCATGTGTGAGTTCACCAACAGAAAAATGTGCATTTTCTCTGGGCTTGCCTTGTAAGAAATTTTAAGTAGTGATGTCTTTGTGCTGCAGCAGCAGTATTTGAGGTTGCCACGTCTACAGAGACAGTAATTGACTGATAGCAGGTGGATCTCTTGTTCTCATTTCATATGTGTTTGTCTTCTCTATCTCTACTTAAAAGAACAAACCCCATGGTTTATTTTTGAAAAAGAGACACAGCTTTGTTTTCTTAATTTACTACTAGTGATTTAAGGCAGTTAAATTTCATTTATGTTAAGTGAGAATGTTCGGTTTCCAAAAGCATATCAAGACTTCTAAGCTTGCTGTTTAAATCTTCACTTCATAAAAGTTACCACTGCTTACCACTGAAAGATGAGAACATGGGGAAGTAGTATGAGAAAAGCATCATTTACCTAACAAAACTAAGCAAGACCTTTCGATGTAATCCAGGAGGAAAAGTATTTTTCTGGTATAGTTACATTGAACATGTGTCAAGAAAGCTATTAACATTTATTTCAACTTGTAGCAAAGAAAAAGATGATAATTTTGCTAGAATTTTTCACTATAATTGAAATGTGGTGGCAACAGAAGAGTCTGTGCATGCACATGCACAGTTGTAGACAGAAGGAATCCTTCTGCTGGAAGGTGCTGGTGGTCTTACCAAGCTGGGATGTCTGTGCAGGGTCCAGTGACCACTGACTGATGTGCTGAACTGTGACATGGGAGAGCCAGGCTGGAGACACCTTTGTGCTCATTTTGTGTGGTATCGCTGACAGCCCTGTGCTGCTCTTGCAGGGACTCTAGAGCTGCTATGCTCATCCACAAGCTAAGCTGCTGTCACCAGAAAGGCATAATTGACCCTTTGCACTGGCTGTGATCTGGGTGTGTTGATACTTATCTCCAAACTGCCTGGTTGCAGTCATATTCTTTATTGTGGAGGGGTTAATGGTTTTCCTGAAGATAACTGTAATGATATTTGCCTCTAAAACAGCAATAAAATTCCCTTATTTCATAGCAATGAATAAGTTCACCTTGCAGTAAATTAAAGCACAGTTGGACTAATGCACATATAAATTACAAAATAGCCACTCTCTTACAGAGAGTGTAATACTGTCTATAATGTACTGAAACATTTTAAGATGTATTTTCTGTGAAATGCTTCCCTTCAGTGTTGCTAAGCAATTGCAGGTTTCACTAACTTCATGTGCAGTTTCATTGCTTAAAATATAGTCCAAAACTAAACACCAAGTGGACTCTATTCACAAGAGCTGGGCTTCATGAAGGTGGACTGACAATACTACTCAGACTCTCCAGCTCTTCTCATTTTTCTAAAAAAACTTGTGGTTTCTCAGGATGAAACTGCTTTCCTCTCAGCTGTTTTCAAGGCAAAATTATCTTACCATTTTCCTTGTCTTTAGCCTTCCATGTTACACCCTCCATGGTGTTTTCTTGATGCTGTGACTCCCTTCAGTCTCAGCAGAACTGGTTTATGGGTGTACTGGGGAACATGGGGAGATTGGGGCTGGTCCCAAGTGATACAGCCCTGCTCCAAAGTGCTGTGTTGCGTGCCAGCAGCAGCTCCCTGTAAGGTGGGAGCTGGCTTGCTTGGCCAGCCAGCACAAACAGAGGCTGACCCCTCCTCAGGTCCTTTGGGTGTACCCATGCATATCTTGAGCACAGATTTTTCTTACCTCTCACGTACATCTTAGGCTACTCTGCCCACCTTGACCTCCTTCCCAGCCATTCCTTAGGTCCTTACTCTGTATATGCCCCTATTTTCCCTTTTGTTTCCTGGGAAGAGTAAGTCTGGGAATTAGAGCTGTAATAGAATGAGAGTGGGCTGAGCTTGGACTAAGCTCTCAAATGGAAGCAATCTGCTCTGTGTGGATGGAGAGCAACAGGCCCTTGTATGTAAGACGTCCTTCTGAATATACTGCACAGAAAAAATTGTCTGTCACAAATATAATTCATGTTCCCCCTTTTCTGTGTCGTAAGCATAAAACTAAAGTCTCTATAAATTGTACAACTACCATTAGTTTGACTGTGATTTATGCAAACCACAATAACCCTCTGTGAACCCAGAAAAATAAGCAGATGTGTGTTGTCTGCCAGAGCTTAAAGGCAAAATCATTTGTTTGAAATGAACTGGAAGGAGGGGCTCCTTTAGAGTGGAAAATAAGGATAATGGGGATTAAGCAACAAAACTAACAAGTGACACCTCCATAGATATTTAACATTTCGTGTTTGATATTTTTAGAGTTTATTTTCATAGTGGTCAAACTATGCACTATAGCAGCCTTGGGATTGTGCTGCAGAACAGTTTTGAAGGAATGTGATACATAGTCCTTAAACGTGGAAAGACTCCCTTGCAGATAACCAAATGAGAAGGACTACACCCAGCACTACTGGCCTCTCATCTGCAAGGTCACTAGTGAGAAACATTTCACCTTTCAAACACAGGTACTGACAGCTAGAGAGATAAAGAGAAGGTTTATGCTCAGTACCTTAGTGCCTGCAGCCTTTGCTGGTTGCAGCCAGGATCTGGGCTCAGTGAAGCCAGCAGGGCTGAACCCAAAGCTGTTCTGTTTGCCTGCAATTGTGACTGTCAGAACAACTGAAGCAGTTGTAGCTCAGCTGCACTGCCCTTTCTAGCGGTAGTTTTTTTTTAATTAAGACAATATCTGACAAAGTAAATTAACAGAAGCTGATGCTTTTAGCAGGTTTTTTGCTTCAAATGCCTGATGTCAGCTTGGGCCACATGTACATTCTGCACATGCCATGGGATAGAAAAAGTGAAGACTTCTTTTTCAATTCTCTGCTGCCTGCCCAGACACCACATGTACTGTCTGTTACATGTCGCTTCTGATGAGGTTCATGCTGGGAATTTCTTTTTAAAGGCAAAGTATTTGTGAAGGAAAGAGTTCAGATTGGGCAGGTTGCATTAAAAATTCTCAGTGCCTCCAGCTTGAATACAGTGATTGCTTTATGTGGACACCAGCTAGCAGTTTGTACAGGTTCAGGTTCATCTGGTAATAAACGAAATAAGAGGAATTGGAGTAAGCAGTAGGGGAAATTGAGCACGTGTTTATAAAAAGTAAGCTAGCCACAAAAATTGTTGTAACTGGTGACACAAGCACAGGAAAATTATTTCAGTAATACAAATATGTATCTTATAAACATGAGGAGACCACTTTTGAAACCTTAGTGGGTTATGTGTCTCCTACCATTATGACTGAGAAATTGTGCAAAATCTGTTCTGTCTGGCACATAACAAAATCAGAGAGGTGAACATCTTTAAAAAAAATGTGGATTCTGACTATACAATTCAGTATATTTCAGTAAATTCTGTAACATTGTCTGCTTTGAGCCCTGCCTCCTTTTTTTTTTGTTTTCCCTAAGGCACTTTACAGCATTCTAAATTACTAGCCTGAATGATCTGGAGAATTCTTTTACTTCATACTTGTCAACTGAAAGCATAAAATAGTAAGCAGAATTATTTCTTCCCTAGAGCAAACCTGATGCAGAATTCATATTTCTATCAAAGGTCTTACTATTTTGTATTCCTTTAAAGGAGGAAAGGCCTCATCTTCAGCCAGAGGATTCAGACACAAATAGACATTAGTGAAGCTTTCACCCATATCTTTTCCAGCCTGCTGTACACTCTCTTTCATTGTTTCCTTCCTGTCAAAACCCAGTGGGGCTAAAAGTGGCCATTACAGCAGCGAAGCCCAGCTGCTACACCCCCCTACTGAAGAGCAGGCTGATAATGTTCTCTTCAGCATGTTAGACACGAGCTATTAGAAGCCCAGGAATAGATCCAGGCTCAGGTTTCCTACATGATCTATTTGTTTAACCTGGTGGGCCAGCTGTGGAAGTGAAGACATATTCTAATAGTCAGTGGTGACATCTGAAACAAAGGGGAAGCTCCAATGTAAACTTTTAATTAAACCCTATTTGCAAGTGTTGCTGTGGCATGCAAACATTTTTATCTTATTGGAGATGATATACTAGAGGCACTTTAAAAGTATGTACAAAAATTGAGAGTGTCTTTAGTAAAATGGAATTTAGATGTTACCCAATAGATATAAATTAAAAAAAAAAAAGAGAATATTGAGTGATACAAAGCCACCTGGGTCAAGGGGTTCATGGTGAAATGTGGACATTTGCTTCCTAGGTGTCCAATGCCACACTGTGCAAGGGATATTAACATCTAGTTACCATCTGTTAACATCAGTTGGATGGGTTTGTTCTGCCTGTAGCGTGGGCAAGTGCTTACCTTACTAAGCTAGAAGTGGTGAAGATCTGCTCTGCCTGAGCAAATGACAGTCTTGGCCTTTTTTTGGCAACAGAAGTCTGATAGGGATTCCAGAGGGTGGGAAATTCCATGGAAACTTTTTTTTAATATGCCCTGAACTGTCTCCCTGTGTCCTGTTAGAAGTCAGGACTTCCAGTGTGACAGAAATGAGGAGGTTCATTCACTACCCTTAGTTCCTGTTCACTGTTACAAGGTGGCTTTTTGGTCTGTCTGTTTTCCCTCTTATGCTTTTTCATTTCATTAACATGAAAAAGGTGCATCATAGTGTTTTGCTTTTGAAGCCAGATGGGAGAATGCAGTTTAGTTAAAAGATGGGTTGTATGTATAGATATTCCTGATTAAATTTTGGGAGCATTTGGGGGCTTCTCTGAGATGCTCATCACTTAAGGTTGTTTCAAGGCACTGGTCTATGGGTCAAGATCTTAAGTAAACAGTAATTTAGGACACTAGTGAAACTTTGGGGTTTAATTTACTATTTGTCTGCCTTTCTGAATCCATAGACTAATTTTTTTACCTCAAAATTTACTGTGCAAATTTATCAGCGCTGTAAACCACAGTGAATATGCAAGTTTCTCACATGAGTACTAATTTTATTGTTGGTTTCAATGTCCTAGTTGTTCACAGAGCTGATTCAAGATATAAAGAGAGAGTGAACATAATTTTTTCTGCCTTAATGAAAATAACAACATTACTTCTGCTATGAAAAGGGAAGACACAAAAGTAGTGGAGTTGAGGTGGAAAGAAAGCAAAGGAGACCTATCCTACCATGCCCACGAGAGGAGTGGGGAATGACAGTAGCTGGGGCAGTTGTGGCTGCAGAAACAAGCACATCATGAGCACCAGTCATACACCTTAACTGTTTGATGGCAGCGAGTCTGGCACCAAGATCAGCATATAGGCCAAGCCAGCCTAACCACTGATTTGTATTCAGCAGGAGATGACCTTATATAGTTCCTGACACAGATAAATCAGGCACTAAGTGTGGTCACCATAGTGATCACCCTTCAGCTGCATCTCTGCAGCATGGCAGAAGTTGCCAACGTGGTCTTTGGTTTTCCTACTCAGAGCCAGGAACCACCACTGATCATTGTATCCCCCACAGGCAAACAAGCAATGCAGGAGCAACCTTAGAAACTCATAGCTTGACACTCTTGCCCTGGCAGGACAAATACATTTTAAAGGCAGTTTGCTGTACAGTGATGTATGCTTCTGGTGTTGGGTTTTGGTCATTTTGGGGAGCAGCAGGAGCTAGGCCACCCACCTTGCCCCAGAGATGTGGCCCTGGTGCTGGTGACCCCCCTGGGTGGCTGGTGGCCCCCATGAGTGGCTGATGCCCCAGCCCTTACCATGGGGTGCCTGTGGGTCGTGGCACCCATGCTGGGGTGATGGGCTGGCCTACGTTACCATGGCAACTGGCAGATGGGGGGCTTCAGCAGGGGCAGCGGGGAGGCAGCCACGGCAGCGCGCTGGCCGAGCTGCTCAACAACAGCCCTTTGAGCACTGACAGCTCTGCTCTGGCTGGCCAGAAGTAGTTATCAGATTACTTGTATTAAAACCTAATTAAGATGTGTGCCAGTAAATGCAGCATGATTATTGGATTTGGTGATTTAGCTACTGCAGGTTGCTGCAATCCAATCACGCCATTTCAGCAAATCCAGCTCCGTGGAGTAAAGTGAAAACGTTTTACATCAGTAACCTGACTATGCTGGAAGAGTAAATAACCTTTTAATGCCTCTACTATGTCAAGGACTGACTGATACCCACTGCAGGGTGAAGGGGTACTGCCCACAGATCCTTGCATATTAATTTCCTTCAAATCAACATTAAAACACAGAGGAGGGCTGACAGGTTATATCAGCTTTTACTTCATTGCAGATTGCCTGTGGATTAATGGGCCTGAGTCCCCCAGGGCAGGGAGCTTGCAGCCAGTCCTGTGGGTGCCCCTGGTTTAGCAATGTGTTGTTACAGAAAATAAAGCAGCTTTTGTTTTTATCTGTAGGTAACACTTAAGGGGAAGTGCAACATGGTGGATGCTAGTACAGCTTTGTGGTGTTGGATGCAATGGGAGTTTGTTCTGCAGGTGGAATTCACCTTAGTGCCAAAGCTCTGCTTTGTGTGTGATGTTTCACCTCGTTTCTGCAGGGTCATGCAGTGATTGTCTAGCCACAGCTGTCAAAATGTAACAAAACCCTATCTTTCCCTTTTCACCTCATTTCTGCACAGCCTGGGGTATGGCCTAGTCTTAGATCCAAGTTTCACTGCCATATGAAGTCTTCTGCATGTTGTAACTGCACAAAAAAGCAAGGTAGGTTGGAGCCATTCTAACATAAAGCTACCTATGAGATCCAAGTACTGAGAATCAGAGCAAAACATTTGCCTTCAAGGTTTCACTATGGTTTGTGATGCCTCGGTTGTGTTCTCGTTCTGTGGAACCACTCGTCTCATGAAACTGTCTCTCTCTTGCCTCCATGCAGAAATAGGGATTTCAATTCAAAGTGGTTAATAGGAAATTATTTGAAGGGTATTGTTATTACTCCTGACTGGGAGCTTTCTCCTTAGTACCAGGTTGTGCTTCCTGTTGGTAGTCCAAATGTAACATGGCTCAAGAGCTCCGTTTTTACCTCGTGCCTTGAAGTAACATGACAAAGCACGGAGTCAGTCCCTGTCCTTCAGCAGAGGCAGGCCAAGGGGGAGCAGCTCCATGCTATCCCAAATGGACAGATCTTGCCACTTTGGTCGAAAAATTATCTCATTTAGACGGGAGAGTGAGGACACAGTGGTCACTCAGATGCTCAGGACACAGTACATTTGCCTGGAAGGTGGTGTTGCCAAAGTGAACACGGCGACCGTGCAACCTCCCTCACTCCTATTAGCAAAATGTGCAGAAGGTTCTGTCACCCAGTTGTAAAAATGATGGCAGGCATCGATGTGCAGTTGTAACATATGGGAAGTACAGTGAATGTGGGTGGAGCTGTTCATTTCTCATCTTGAATCATTTACGAGATCAGCAGGCAGGCCAGATACAATGCATATGGGAATGTGTGGCTGTGCTGCACATGTCACACGTAATAGCAGATACTGTGAGAGGGCCCAGAGCCTGTCCTCAGGAGATAAATGCGCCCAAGCAGGCTGGGAGTCCCAGTGTGTGGACCAAGGGCCAGCTTGGCAGCAGTTTTGGGAGAGCAGATTGGCAGACAGAATTTGGGAATTCACAGATCCAAATCTGCACTGACTAGAACTGCACCCTTTTCATCAATTGTGGCCAAGAATTGTAGTTTGGAATGTTATTAAACCTGTAGTCAAGCACTGGAGATACAGATGATAAAGGTAAAGTTGTGCTCTGCTGATCAAAACCAGCTCAGTGCCTGTATCATCTTTCTCACTCTGCTCAAGGAGGCAGTCTAAATGTAGCACTGGGTGGTGAAGTTACAAGCAGAAAAGGGTAATTGAGTATTTCCATAATTAAAGATTTTTCCATTTACAGCAGTTTATTTGAAAGGACATAGGTCTTCACAATAGAGCACAATAGAGCTTGTGTCCAGTAATATTTTTGAAATTTGCATGGGCTACCTGTAATTATCTACTAAAAATTATTGTTCTGATGTAAAAATCACATGAGTTGGAAATGCCTTCTGACTGGATGCTAGGAATAATAAACAGTCATTGGAGAAACAACAAGTGATACCTGCTTTCGTGATTAAAGAAATATGCAGTTGACCTGTCTTTACAGCACTGTTGTCCCGACTCAGGCAATTGCTCTTCCAGTGTAAGCAGAAGGCCTCTGCATGTTTCTTCTGATACCTGCCAGCTTTTTCCCTCTGTTTTGCAGCCCCTGATGAGGAGGACCTTTGGAATGATGGGCTCTTTACATCTTTCCCCAGGAATCCCTGTTAGACTGTTAAAGGATCTATGCTGACATGCTTAATTAACACTAAGCTTACTTGAAATAAGTGCTATGTTCTGTAATGAGTTTTGGACATTGACCAGCTTGCAAAGAGCAGTGGACAGAAAACAGAAGTTTTTGTCACTTCAGGTCCAGTTTGACAGGGAATTTGGATATTTGGTTTTATAATCTGGGCTACTGTATGTGTTTCAAGAAGACAGTTACTGAAGCAGCTACAGAGTGTGCAGCTTGCTTAGCTACAGGTGTCAGGATGCAGTCCTGCAGTCTTTACTGATGTCATAGCAAAGCAGATTTGCTGTCATGTCCTCATAAAGCTTCTAAATTAAAAGTGCAAACCTTTAAAAGTGCTAATTTAAAGTGTGAAAATATATTTAATGCTCATCCTAGGAGTAATACTTTAGTGTCAGCTCAACCACCAGCCTGAACTCTGGGCTCTGGGCACTGCCACCACCAGTGCAAACATCAAAGCTTCTTCCGTGAACTCCAACTTCAGATGCTCTGCAACCCTTTTATCTATTTCTTTTCCAGGTTACAGCAGCTTGACAAGCACTGCCAGGCCACTGCCCAGCAGTTAGTGGAGTTGCTCAACAAACAGAATCAGCTCTTCAAAGAGAAGCACCTGCTTACAGAAGAAGTGCAGTTTCTGCGAACACAGGTACTGTGCCAAAAGAAAAGAAAGTCTGAAGGGAATACTCTGCAGCTTTAGCAGGGAAATCTGCCAGCAGTCTGATTTCAACTGCTGGATTTTGTTGCTGTTGTTCTTTTAAATAGAGCATTACTTTATAAAATAATAAAATAAAAATTCATGCAGTTGGAAATAGACAGGTAGCTGAAACTGACTCTCAATTAAATCTAAATTAAATTTAAAAAGTGTTTTGAAGTGACAATAAAAAAGCAGAAGTTATTCTCAGTGACAGTTCCTAGCTTTCTTATCTGAAGATTTCTGTGTTGCTTTTTCAGAGAAAAGGGAAATCTGTTCTTTAACATCATTAATGTTTAAACAGTAACTTGGTGTTGATAATTGCTTAGAGGTTTTGCTGCCATTTGTCAGACTAAAGTAGTTCTATCACTTTGTGATTTTTTTTCTCCTCTTTATTTTTAAAAGTATCTTTTATCTGTTTTGCTGCTCAATGACCACTCGTGGTGAGACACTTAGAATGGTCCTGTGCAGAGCCAGTAGTTGAATTTTGATGATCCCAGTGGGTCTCTTTCAACTCAAGATATTCTGTGATTCATGCACCCAAGTGCAAATGGTGAATGTACAATCAATCTTGCCTGAGCATTGCTTCTCCAGCAGGTCTGATTGTTGCTTCCAGTGGTCCCTAGGAAGCCATGGCTTCTCATGGGCTGCTCTGGCTTTTTTGGTTTTGGCCACTGTTCTTTGGCCAGTAAGTGCTTTGGAAATAAGGGATAAGACAGTGTGGCTGAGTTTTTTCTTTTTCTTTCTTTCCCTTTTTTTTCAGAAAAAGGAAGAGAACTAACAAGCACAGAATGAGGTTATCAGGAAAACTATCAGATAATCAAACTCAAGGTTGAACTAGTGTATTTACTCAGTCACAAAGCAAATTACAATGCTTTCTAACTTTCAAACTCATGAGTCTGCCCAGGATAGCTGGAGTTCGCTTAACATGGTAACAAAGGACATTCAGTGTAGGAAATTTAGTCTAGTAGCACACCTAGCAGTAAACAGAACATGAATTGGCTTGGAACTTTAAAGTACTTAAATCATATTATTTTTGTAGGCTTTTTATCTGTAGAAGTCAGTCAATGTTTAACCTAGGAGAATAAAATCCATACTTTGTTAAGCCCCTAATCATGTCCATGTGTTCGGTTTTACAGGACTTCCTGTTCTAGTAGACAAACTCGGTGGCTTGTGACAGTGTAAGGTTTATCAGCATGTAGTAACTACTGGCAAATTTTAGGGCAACCATAGTGCTCTCTCTGTAAGAGAGGTTAAAGAGGTGGTTGTTCCCAAAATTAATTAAAATTTCTGCTTTAAGAAAAGCACTCTTGGTAATGTGAACAGCCTTTACATGGTCCACAGGGATATTTTGTTATTGATAATCTATTTTATCTGGAAGTGATTGTGTTTTTATGGAGTTCGGCAGAAGTACAATAATCATACAAAAGAGGAAAAAAATCATTCAAATATTACACTCCTATCAAGGCTTGACTGGCAAAAGCTGCCTTCTTTATGTTCATCACAAGTCAATTGTGCTCCAGAAGATACTTTTGAAGCAGAATGATATAAAAAATTATTACAAAATGAGTCCTAAAAATCTATTTGCAGCTATTTAAAGCAATAGGGGTTCTCTGGGAACTGGAATTCAGCCCAAAAGAGCTGCTTGGAATATCAGACAATTGTTTTAAGGAAACTGAAGACAGTTCACCATAAATGGAAGCTCTTTGCAGAAAGATGCCTGTAGTTAGTATAGAAATAAATACTAAAACCAAACAATTGCAGAGTCAGTGTTGATCAAAGGTTAAAGTGACCTCATATTCCACATTTTACTGTATTGTCCAACAGTTCTCCTTTATAATTAACCAAGTTTTTGAGGTTCTTTTGGTGGGGGGGAGGGGGAGGTGGAAGCAAACCAACCATTACCTAATCTTTTAAAGATGATGTAAAATACGCTAACCTAAATCTGCTATTGTATCTTGGAATATAAGCCTCTAGTAACTGCAGTTGCATATTTCAGGAAAAAAAATGGGATGCAGATCTCAAACAGGACACAGATGGAATGAAGTAAAAACCTGGATGGATAAAGAGAAATGAGCAGAAGTAGGTATTTTTTTCTATATCCTATATATAGAGCAGGGGGGAGAGGAAAGGAGAGCACAACTAAAACTATTTGCAGATGTGCGCTGAATCTGGCACACACTTAAAGACAAAAGGAAGAAGGAAGTGTTTGAAACGTTTTTGGGCTTGAAATTGTTGAAACTTTTTGTGCTTTGATTTTTTTCTCTTCAAGCACTTAAAAATTTAAGGACAAGCACTCCATAGCGAAGACAAGTTTACCTAATAGAATTTAAAAAAAAAAAATAAATATGTAAGTTGAAAGGAAAGGAGGATGTACTACTCTTAGCTAGGTGGGAACTTCTGGAAGATCTAAGATTTAACCCAGGTACTTTTTGTCTGGGTATCACTAGGTGCTTTTCTTTTGATTCAGAATGCTTAATTTTGTTGCTTCCAGTATTTTCTGTCTGAGGAAGCTTGAATCATCCCTATCTCTTCAGAAAGGGTGCAGTTGGTTTTGTAATAAATCATAACAATTACTGTCACATTGAAAGAAACATTATCTAAATATTTGTATTTGGAGTGGTGCTGTCCAAGTTACAGTAGTACAACATAGCTATAGCTGTTCCTACTGCCTTGTAAGAGTTACTAAACTTTTAAAGAATTTAAAATTGCATCATTTACTTGAATCTAGCTGACCAAGTCAACAAACCCTAACAATCCCTGAGCCTTGATAGGATTTGTTTTCAAAAGTCAGGTTACTTCCACTGTAGTTTTATTTCTAGTGTCACATGTTTATTGTATGGGGGAAAGATATCAGGAGGAAAAAAATGTCATTAAATTCAGCTACATTCTGGTGTGCTGAGAGCCTGTTTTTCTTGGAAAACTCATTTGATACTGTAAGGAAAATTCAGGGTTTTAAAGTGAAGGAAAAGAAATAATAAAAGAAGTACCTAATCCTGCTATAATGCTGCATTCCTTTACAGGCCACATCAGCATATTCAGGACCTTGTAAAGGTAATCAAATTTTAATTATGGGATTTACACCTCTCATTTTGAAAGTTTTTGGAGCACTCAGGTTTGGAATTTCTACCTTTGAAAGTCCCTTGTGTATTGGAACTCACCCTAAGGCAGGAGGATAAGAAATATTTACTTGCCCTCCTAAATAGGTATGAAATGCAGAATACTAAATAAATGTACACAGAAAGCAAACAAACATCCAAACAGAGATTACTGGAAACCTCAGCACCCCCCACCAGGCATGAGTGTATTTGTGAGAGCTGGGATGCCTCTCTCTTGCAGGATCTGCCTTGGTGTCCATCAGTTTGACAGAAATAAGTATTTGTCCTGGTGGATAATCCCCTCACAGACCCCGGCTGCCAGAAGGGGTTGCTGGCCAGCTGGGCCAGCGAGAGCACAGACGGGTAGGATTTGGACCTTGAGGATTACTTCCAGCAAGGCCTGTCATCCTGTGCTGCTGCTCTGACTTCCCCATGAAGATCTCCTGCAAGCCAGCCCCTCCCTGGCCAGGAACCTGCACTGTCCCTGTGCTCTCCGTATGGCTGAGCCACTAAAGCTCTCTCCTCCATCCTTACAGATGTCTTTGTCACAGTGAGCGTGTCTGTGAGCTGATCACCCTTCTTCTCAAAGGAAGTTAAAGTACACTCACCCATGCCTGTGTTCCCATCCTTGCCCCAGTCGCTCAGCAGGAGTCACTGTCAGAATTACAGCTGTTCTGGAGCAGGGGTTTTCTTTCCTTTCTTGTGTCAGCACGAATTTTCAGTGAGGTCCCAGCAGTTAATGCAGCAGTGCTCCCAAGTGCCCTGTTTGCTTTTTATTTTTATTATACATTACAGAAGGGGGAGCCTTATTTCCAGCAAGCAGGTAGGTCATCCATCTCTGCTGTCAAAAATGATTCAAGCTGATCCTTACATGGCCATGAACCTCAGGAGACCTGAAGATTGCTTTGGTGATTGGGAGAGAGCTTTTGTTTTAGTCTAGTCTTAATGCACAAAGATGGTGCCTCTGCCAGGTGTTTGTAACAGCCAGTGACAGTCCACAGATGGTGGTTGGTGGATGTTGTTGTGGGGTTTTTTAAGCAGATGAAACTCTTCACTTCTGCTTGGATGGAGTTTAATCAGAAGTGATGCAAGTTAAACAATGACAGGAAGGGATAAAGATAGACCTCTATTTGATGTCTGACTGCCCTGACATGAGGCTTCAAGTATTCAGCTCCTCGGTGTTTGCACATGTGCAGCTGTGGAGTCCTGTACATCCCATCCAGTGTCTGGCTACTGGACAAAGCTGGGCACCAGCTGAGGAGTTCAGCCTGGCCCTCCTGAGAGTTACACCTCGGGTTTTACAGCCATGCAATGGAGGATTAAGGCACTGAAGCCACCTGAGTGCTTTCTAATCAGACACGAAGTCAGCTGCTCTACCTTCCTCCCAGTATAGCTGGCAGCAATAAAATAAACCGGTCAGGCATCTGCAGTTCCACTCCTACAGACCCTTCCAACTTGTACATCTAATACCCAACCACCCCATTAAAGCAGATGCCACTGAGGTAAGGAGGGAGTGTCCAGAGGAACCTGGGCACTGTGCTGCAGAGTTCTGTGCACTGAAAACCAAAATATTCTTGGGAGGAGGAGAAACTAGGACTGGAAAGGCCCCTAGCCCTGACCATCCAGTAACCAACTAGTTTACCAATTGCCTGAATGTGACAGTGACAGTTGTGCCCATTTTTTTAGAGAACAGCACACCTTAAATGACAGCTTTAATACTTGGGCCCTTGGACAGTGGGGTACAGAGATTCTGACAGGATTGGTGCTTGCTATGTGAAGAGGTTCAGGCCAGGCTGGAGTCAGAAAGAGGTTTGCCCACTTTGTCAATCAAGCCGAGGTTCTGCATCTCACAAAGCATTAACATTGGGTAACTGTGATGTGGAAAGACACCCACAAGAGAAATTTCCAGGAGACTTCTTCAGGAGTTGGGTGTTTATGATCCTTTTAAGCTTCTGCCCATACTCTAATGCTGAGGGTCACTGCAGCACAGAGTAGGTTTCCTCTGATTGTCACTACTCAGGCACTCATGGAATTTGAGCCCCGAGGCTTTCCCTTGCCGTAGTTCCTTGCACTGGTCGCAGACACATTATAGCAGTTGGTGTTGGTGCATGTATTTTGGGGGGAAAAAATACCATGTTACTGTTTTTAATTATTTAATGAACTGCAGCTTCATGAATGTTCTTTAATTCAGCCTAATCAACCAAGGGAGGGAGGAAAAAAAAACAAAACCCTTCAGTCTTCTAATGCAAAACCAGCCAAAGTAGAAAGTTTATTTTTATTTCTGAGGTCATGTACATCTCTTAAGTTCAATTTTTAGCACTGCAGTGGCTTAATTCGAGGTAGCTCCCCCAGCTCCAATAGTTTGATGTCTTGCTCAATTCAGTCCTTAAGCGCTAGCTACCAAGGAAGCACAAACAACAGCTATGCAAGAGCTTCAAAACTGTGAATTAGCCTTCCCACCAGAGGTTTCCTACCGGCACCAAGGCAACAGTTTCCTGTTTTGCTACAGCTGCCCACCCCAGACACACACTGAACTGCACAGTAAACACCCTCTGGCAAAACCCTGCCATCTTCTTCTTGGTAGGGAGAAGGGGCAGGATCTTAGACGTGCCCCAAAACAAGAGCTCACTTATTTACTGCTAAACAGGAGCCATGTCAAAAGCTCATGGAGATCCTGTTTTTCAGAAATCAGACATCTCTTGTTCTTGCTACCTGTATGACTTCTGAGCTTAGAGGTGAGGACAGCAGGCCCACAGGAAGTGCAGGCTTTGAAACTGTACTTGTTTACTCTGCCTTACTGCAGTCTTAACCAGTTTTTACTTCTCTTCTAAGAACTTGCCTGCAGGCTGACGTGACACAAATGAGAAACACAGGCACCGCCATACAGACTACCCATCTCTTCCTTTTATCTTTCAGGTCTGCTCTGCACCTGGCTGAAACTTGTCTGAGGCTCACCCAAAGACACCTCTGGAGAAAACAGGCACATTTGCTAGCTAATTTCAGCTGGTTTCTATTTGGTTTTAACTAAAGAATCACAAATATTTTGAAGCCTTACCAGCCTACCAAACTTTCTAGGATGACAGCTGAGACTTTTCTGAAAAGACCAGGCTTGCAAGCCAGTTTTAACAGCTATTACATGGTGTGGATGTCAATAATTTGTACAATTTTTATAAATGTTTTTATCTATTTTCATAATTGAACATACGTGTCTATATTATTTACAGACGGAAATATCAATAAACCTAATAGGATCTCTAGGTTCCTTGTTCTGTCCTTCTGAATTCAAGGGAAAGCATGTGCAGGGGGAGGAGGGAGAAAGGGGCTGTTTGTAAGTGCTGCACATGTACACTGCCCTCCTTTTTACAAACTCAGTACCAGAATATATCTAGGAGCTTTATTCAATACTATATTTGTCACTTTTATATAAAAAGTGAGAGCCCCAACAACTACTTATCAGAAAAGTGTAAAACGATTGAGAAATATTCCACCTAATGTGGATGAATTTCCATAGATCAAGTTCCCATTTAAAACATTCACTAAACAAGGCCTTTAAGAGGAAGGAGCCCTTGATTATTACAGAGGAGCCATTACAAGAGGTGCTGGGCTCCACGCTGAAGTGGTGAAATTGGACTTTTCCCACCAGCACATATTCAGGGCACCAGCTAAACATGGCTTCAAATTATTGAACTCAGAACATTTGGAGGGTATAGGTGAAGGGCTTTTTTTCTGGTTAAATGTGCACTCATGTTTTTCAAGGTTACTTTTCAAATATCCAACTGTTTAAGAAAGAATTTATCTGAATATTTTGCTATCTAGTGTAGGATAAGCTACACAAACAAGAGAAAAGTCTCTACATCTATTTTTTTCAATGTAGTTGGTAAAGGGGGTGAAAAAAGCGCAAAGAACAGTTCCCCAGCAATAAAGCCACTTCAGCCAGCATGAACACAGAAAACATAACAAAAATAAGAGTAACAACACATGCAATAAATTACCATTGGGTGTGGAACACAATCCTTCCTTCCCTTATATTTTAAGAATTATTAGTGGTACAGCCCTAACATCAAAGTGATTTTTCCTCCCTATTTCAATTTCCTGCCATATAAAACTGCCAAACACATCTGATCACCTCCCTGAACAGCTTCAAGGATATGACACTGAGAGTGCTGAGAAAGGCCTCAGGTCCTTAGGGAGAAGAAAGGCTGCTGAAGGAAAGCCCTCTCTAGTCCAACTCGGGATTTTTCACAGTAATCAGGCTGACAGCTTTTTAAGTGTCACTACTTTATAGATGGTTACACAGTTAAGAATATACATTTATAAATGTAGGAAAATGCAAAATTTAAAATTTATGTTTTATTATTCCACAGCATAAATCTGTATTTAAATAGGAGACAGTGCCTCTAGGCTATGTGTGCAAAGGAACTCGGGCACCTATTCCTGACACTTAGGCTTCACTGAGACCCTGGAGCACAGCGGGACCCTCAACCTTTCTGGACTTGCCTCACCTACCAGGTGGCTTCTGGTGGCCACATGGAGGGCCCTACTGCCAGCCACCCACGTGCATGTACAAGTCTGATTTCAACAAAGGGTCCTGGGCTGCCAGTATATATAGCTCGAAGTAAGTTTCTCATACTCATCCCAGGCATAGGTGCAACTATTGTGTTGCTGGGAGTCTACAAGGAATAACTTCTCCTGCAGCAGTTACTCTACTTTGTAGCAATTAATGTCATTACAGCATCAGGCCTACCTGTCTCATATCCCTCCCCACCTTCCCCTGCTTCTACTTAAGCACTTAGTTTTACAAAGTTTACAGCTATCAGACCCAATGATCAAATCCAGGTCAACACACAGAGCATGATTCTACAGCAGGGATGGAGCCTGACCAGATAGTCCTGTCACTGCTGCAGTTTTGTCCTGGTCACTGACATCCTGATATCACTGAATTAATGGATGGCTGTCTCCCTGATGCTCTTTCCTATTACAAGGTGGGGGAGGGAAAAAAAAGGAGGAAAAAAAAAAAGAAAAATCTGAGACCTGGATGAAGCACCTCTATTCCTGAGAAGCATTCACGTCAGAGAACAGAAAACCCGTCAGAAAACCTGGATGATCCACTGCTTTAGGGACACTCAGCCCTCCAGATAGGCTGGTTCAAACAGCCCTGGACCAGCCTATGGGCTTCAAAGAGTCTCATTCTGCAGTGCCCTGCAAATCCCACCTTCCCTTCATTCCCTCTCCTTGCCCAAACATCGCCTAGCTGTGGGATATGAGGCCAAGAATTTAATCAAATGAAAACCACTTAAATGGTGGATGTTCTGATAAGAGCATATCTTCAAAAGTATAACTGAAATTTACTTTTATAAGTGACATACATCTCATAGAGTTAACAGGAACCACCTGTATGGAAACAGCCTTGGTCCAAAGCACAGATACATTTTGCTTAGTCATAAAAACTTTTTTTTTTGACAATACTGTAACTTAATCATTTACAAGCTGAAACTGTTCACCCAGTATCTGAAATATGTCACAGCGAGTTACAGTTATCACTAGGACTTCACAGCAAATAAAACTTGTAACTAAACATGCACAGATCATTATATATACAGTGATAAAAAAATAATGATGTACATTTTCTTGTAAGAAGAAATTAAGTAAATTCTTTGTGCATTTCAGGATTGAAACATCTAACCTATATAAAATTACTTTAAAATATGAAGTAAATATTTAACCCAAAACTTGAGAAATCTTTTGTTATCTGCAATATAGCCTTCTCATTTCCATTTTTCTTTCTCTGACACAGAACAACTTAAGAATTTTATCCTCTAAGATATTTAATAGTAATGTGCAGATATAAAAAAATACGTCCTCTGTGGCAAGCTTGAACAGATATATATATATATATATTTACAATCCTCCAGAACAAATTAGCATTAAAAAACACAGAAGTAGCAGATTGACATAGTGCTTTATTTAAGCTGTCTGTACGAAGGAAAATAATGTGCATCCCTATCATATACGTGTAAAAATACTAAGGATGTACAGTGTACAAAAACAGTTTCTTGTAGTTATTTCACATCCTTGTGGGTCATATACTTAAGGAGATAAACAGTTTAAGTATGACCAACAGTAATACGGTTTCTTGGGTTCGTAGTCGTGTCTGCTTAGTATCCTTAACCATATGACTAGATCTTGCATGGATCTAATGAAAGAACTAGCAAGGTCAAGAAATGTCACAAACTCTAAAGCTACAGGGAGGTAATTCAATTACCAATTTAGAGGTTTTTATTTAAATAAATACTTTACATTTCATGCTTGCCTGTAATGCACTACCAGGAGCAAGATAAGGAAATTCTACTGTAGACAGTACAAACAGTAGCAGCAAAGTGTGTACATTGAGGTGTAATATATAGACCCTGCAGTTAGTAAGGAAAGACCTTACTTTTGTACTCTAGGAGAAGCACATGGCCCCTGCAAGAACAGTCAGCTTTAAGAAGCCGCA
Organism: Rhabdornis inornatus; assembly: GCA_013397075.1. Classification (NCBI taxonomy): domain Eukaryota; kingdom Metazoa; phylum Chordata; class Aves; order Passeriformes; family Rhabdornithidae; genus Rhabdornis; species Rhabdornis inornatus. The sequence goes on from VWZS01007269.1 coordinate 336,957, forward strand.
AGTAAAGATGGAAAAAAAAGGTAAAACAATACTGGAATAAATGTTCTTTAAGCAACAGGAATGTACTGGAAGATGGATTAGTGTGGAAAGCGAAGCTGTGTGCAAAACTGCCAAAATCCAAACAGAAATGACCTATTTCCTCCGAGATGGCTGCAGTACAAGAGGGCATACTGTATGTCATGGAAGTCAGTACAAGCTGGAGTCAAGGTCTGAAATGTACTGTGCTCAAAAGGCTCACCAAGACAACCAGCCACCACCTCCCGTCCAAATCCAACCACAACCACAGAACAGCAAAAGAAGAGCTTCAAAAGTTTCTCTCAGCACTGCTTGTCCATTTCTCTGTCATCTAACACTGGTAAGACAGAATCCCCCAGGCCTGGGCAGCACAAGGTGGCTGCTGGCTCTCTGCCTCATAAACTGGATCACTGATGTTTCGGAAGGCAGACAGTGCAATGCAAAGTGATCTCGTAAAAGGTTTTCAGACAGTTCACTGCCAGGCCCTTCCTGCAAACCGTGCACTACCTGGCTACGCAACGGAGAGCAAAGCACAGGGCGTCACTGCCACAAGGAGCCACTGGCCAGAGCCACAGCTACTGGCTGGAGGTGCCTTGTGCCAAGAAACTTATTGCTATCACAAGCTGAAAACACAAGGGAGAAAACAGGCATGTAACACAGATTTTGAATCACCATAGTTTCGGTCTGTGAGTACAAGACCTTTGCAGAGAACTAATTAATGCCCGTCTGTTAAGTACTTGATTATTTCAGTCACTCACTCACTGTGTCACAGTAGACACCTCTACACCACCAGTCCAGGACAGACCTGCAACGCATTTGCTGCTCTCCTCTCTCTCCTCACAGGGACAACATCTACACGTCCTTAGTGTTACAGGGTGACATAATGAAATCCTATGCAGTTAGAATATACATCATGATATATTTCTATCTGATTATCCATCCATTACTAAAGACAAAACACGAAACATGAAAAATTGTCTAAATTACTCTGCGTCTTTAGCTGCCTTGCTAAAATGCCCATCTACCCCTTGACCATCCCAGCACATGCACTGCCAGCAGTGGGCTTCATGCTTGGGCACTCAGCTTTCCACATCAAGAGGCTAAGGCATCTGTGTAGGAACATCTCTCCTCTCAGACTCATCTACTCACTCACACAACGCAACCAGGAATACTATGCAATGTCACAGTCTTTGTGGGAGCTAACAAGAGCTGAATGCAGAGATACTTCCAATGATAATCCCGTGGAGTCGGGGGTTCCCGATGTCGCCTGCAAGGGTGCGCACGCTGTCGCTGCGCCGCGTCACACCCCAACTCCTAGCACCAAAGGGTTTATTATTAAGATTATCATTGCTGAAGATCAAAGCTAAAGTTTATGCACAAGTTCTGTTAGATACAGATCTTCGGAAATGGAAAGATGTTTCCCTATCAGTGGAGCATTTGTTGTGATGTTTGAAATTCAGTCAATCAGGTACCATGGTTACACATAACCTGCTGGGTTTCGGGACTCTTTTGGTTGAGGGCAAATCTTCCTTGAGAACGGCTGATCCCAGAAATTTACTATTTTAATTGTTAAAATAAAGTGCTTTTCTTGTAATCACTGTGGTCTCATTGTTCAAATGCAATTCCTTCATACAGAACAGACATTTTCTCTTGTGCTGTCAGGCTCTTAGATTATGTTTATCCTAAATGGAGCACAAGATGTAGCTTTTTTGTCTGTTCACTTTTAACCCTTTGGCACGTGAGGTTGGAAATCCCCACCTTCACTGCCAAACTGTTAAAAGAAAGTATTTCTTTCACAAAAATCTGGTTCTAAGCAGTATGTACAATTTCAGAGCCTTGTTAAAATTTCCACATGGGAGAAAAGTGCATTATTCCCTTCAGCTTGTACAGTCCTTCCATATATTACAAAATTAACTGCTATAAGCCTGTTCTAAGATGTAGCAGCATTTGCAAACATGACACATACAAACCTTATCTCTAAAAATAAATACTACCGCAGTATAACAAAAAAAAAAAAAAAAAAAAA
>VWZS01007269.1:340210-399529 GCA_013397075.1 Rhabdornis inornatus
TTTCCTCATTCTAACCAGCACAAACAGATGCAAGAAAATGTTATCACCTAGTCTGTTTAGACTAATTACAATTTTGATTCATCTTCTAGAAGAAGATAAGCTGGACCAACACGGCTTTTGTTTAGCCTCCACTGCGAGGAAAAATAGATGACTACTTGTTCACAAAGTGTACAATGCTGAAGTCAAGTCATCTACCTTCAAACAAACTGTTAGTAACTTCTTGACGTTGCTATTATACTGAGACTGTGGGCGGCAGCAACAGCAGGAGAGCGGAGTAGAGAGAATCTCATATGTCATGCAAAACCAGAATGGATTTTAAGTAGGTTTGGGAAAGAAACTTGTTCAATTTGGAATGGTCTCTGAAAGTGCCCCTGCTATCATAGTAGTATCTAGTACTGGTGGTGATGTTCAGGAATCATTTTCACTGATAAACCTAAGATGACAGTGAAGCAGCAGAACAAAAAAGTTATTCTCGTCCACTTGCAGAGTAGGAAAACTGGGGGAAATGCGGCCGCCTCTCATTGTCCATGCAGTCCATACCATCCTCGTCATCTGTGTTAAGGAAGAAGTTGAAAACATCAGTATATTTGCAACAAAATTTTATTATTCACCTGATATGCAGTACATCTTTCAGGGTTCAATGCTGAGGTTAAAGGCTCAAGTTAAAGACTTCATTTAAGCACATAAACTTATGCTCACACAGCAGGATGATACTCACTGAAAGGACAGCGTGCCCAAAAGTCACTATTTATTTCAGGTTGATTGTTTAGTTCATTTTATTCTGAGTATCACTTGAGAACTTCAATCACAACTACCCCTTCTAGGCTAATTCAAACATGCCAGCATACCCAGCCTCTGGCAGCACAGAAGCCTATTGCCAATTGAGGCAGCCAGTTTCCATCGTTTCTTGAGCTGAGCTCAGGAAATTATAGTCTAACTGTAGATATATTTAAATATTCCTCCATTTCAAAGGGAGTTAAAAGGAAAAACAGCTACAAAATGAACAATTCATACAGGTTCTATGTCTTTCAATTCTTAGGTATTATTTTTAGTAAGCTACTTATTTTTACAGTGTTTACTGGGATCAGAAGAAATATGGAATAAGCCAAATTCATAAATATTTTTATTTACATAATTCCTCCAGTGCCAATGGAAAGCAGGGACCAGATGTTACCTAACTCTGAGAATTTGGATGTACAATCTCACATGGCTTTTTAACAGTGCTTATTCTTAAAGACTCCTGCTGAGACTGTTACTCTAACAGTGTATTTATACGCAGCCTTTCAGAATTTTGTGTCTTTTATATCTTCATATATTGTTCACATAAAAAACTAGAGTTAATCCTAGTCTAATATCAAATCGACAGAACCCAAGTTAATCCAAATTTTAGTAAAATTTCTTCAAGTTACAAAGATTAACAAATTCTTATCAAGATAGAGAGAAGAAACCGCTCCTTTTTTTGCTGCAGAAAAGACTTAAAATCACTTAAATTATGGACTTTGAGCAACATGGTCTAGTGGAAGGTGTCCCTGCCCAAAGCAGAGGGATTGGAACCAGATGAACTTTAAGGTCCCTTCAAATCCAAACCACTCTATATTTCTATGATTGTGTTCAAACACCAAAAATGCAAAATCCAGAAAATACTCTGGATCTATATATTAACAGAAAACTGCAGCTAACCTGGGAGTCCTAAAACATCAGAAAATAAGCTTGCTTTATGAAAAGATAAGCAACCATAACTAAGTCTTTATTGTCTACTTCTGTGATCCCCCTTTCTCAGCTTCCAACATAAAGAAACAAAAAAAACTCTCAAATATCATCATTTAGAAAGAAAATTCTTTAAGAACTCAGGAGCAAGATTTTAACTGCTCTGGTTTGGTAAGTAACTGTAAAGTCCTGGCTAGGCTGATCAGATCATGATTCTTGTGTGTAACACAGCATGACAGAAACACAAACTATGGTGAAATCACATTCATTCCAATCAAGTTGTGTAAGGTCCAGTGCCATGCTTACATCCACATTAACACCTTCTTTAAGGAGCTTCTTTAAGAGCCCTGCTGATGCACGGGACTTATTAAGGAATTTAATTTTCAAATAATTAATTTTTTTTCCAAAGTATTATCTTCAAAGTATTCCAAAATATGCCCATCTTCCTGAAGCTACACAGCCCATTGTGCCAGCAGCACTGTCCACATGCTTAAAGAAGGGCCTGTGTTCCAATTACTTTGCTGAACTGGAACCTTGACTGCTGACCAGCAAACACTTGAAGCTGGTGTCTTCTCTTATTTGAAAACAAACAAAACCCCAAATCAACAAACAAATTTTAAAAAATCCAAACAAAATCAACACAAAAAAGCTCACACCAAAAATGCCTCCAAAACCCAACCCAGAGTGATCTAATATTCTAAGCTTTGTGATTATTGCATCTTAAAAATAAAGCTGTCATTGAGAGTTCCTCTTACACACTTCCATACAAAGACTTTTATTAGTAACGGTGAGAACAGCTTTTCTATTCAAACAGAAAAAAACCTTACACACTGCTTTATTGTTACATCATGCTTATGCATAATTTCTGACTTACATTTTTCAGGTGGTGTTATTGTAATAGTCTGAGCTGTAAATTCTTCATCAAAATACCTGGTGTCTGTCTCAGATGTCACTTGAGGTTTAAAAGGAGGTACAAGCTGAAAGGCACCAAGAAACAAAAAACAAAAAAAATTACTAAATCTCAAAGCAGCCAAATTACTATCAGGAAAACAAGTAAGTTCTTTTTCCCTATGCCCCAGATCAAACAAGTAGGTCTGTGGAGAGGCAGCTGAGTTCTAACTTCCAGTAAGAAATAAAACCCATTTGAGTCAATCCAAAAAATACCAGTTCAGAATTCAGTCAATAGCACAACAAAGCTAAATTCCAAGTATCACTCTCACATGACTTGCAGATAAATTGAGCTGCATAAAGATAATTACCTAGAAACTCTTCAGGCCAATTTAATTACCCACATAGCTGTCAGGCAAAGACATCTCAAGATACTTCACCACAACTGGGTGGTATAAACAGCTAAGAAAAAAAAAAGACTACACAGAGAGCATAATAAGCATGGTTTGGGGTTTTTCTTTTCAGTGGGAAGGCCTTCATCCGAACTTATCGTTGAAAGAAATTACGTGATATGAAAATAAATGTTACATCTGAAAAAAGGCCAGCTCAGGCTTAAGGCAGTTGCTGTATCGAAACCTGCCTACTGCTTTCACAGCACAGTGTGGGATTTCCCAACAGCAAATCACTGGCAGCCACTCACAGCCTGCAGGCAGGACTCCCTTGCCCCTCTTCTGAACCAGCTTCACCATCCACCTTCTCCACCAAAAGAACTGCTGATAAATTTTTACTGGAAGGCACACTGAGTGTGGGATATCACACTGCATGCTGCCAGTCCAAAAACAATACAGCAGTTTCGTATGTATGACATTGCAAATTGTGGGTGTGGGTGTGGTGTGACAATGTTCTTGTTTGTACCTAGGAGCCCTTTGGTGCCATCCCCTCACATGCAATGTAAAGCACACTCTGAGAATAAGTGTAATTGATTTTCCTTTCAACACAACAGGTTATATCCTGGCTCACTGGTATTATCACCTTGCATGGGGTTTTCACCAGTTTCATGTTCTCTCTCTCCTCAACTCCAAAACACTGACACCAAACAATTACTTGGTCATTTGCTCCACAGCAAAGGAAGTGCTGCTAAACTCCCTCCTTTTCCCAAGTTCTAAGCACTAGATGCACAGATGAACATAAACTGTACATACTAAGAGACTGATTTCATCTGATCCACATCTTCAGTAACAGTGCAAGCAATTATTAAGCAAAAGCAAATTTTCACTTCATATACTTAACAGAGTACAATAAATCTGATTACTACTTTCACAAAACTAAGTTTTCCCTTACATAGTCCTGAATGGAAAGCATACAACAGAAGAAAGGTATTTTGAAGTAGAAGTTCAGGGCACTGTAGAATAAATGCTTAAGGAGCTAACATGTATAAACACAACATCAGAAGAATCTTCCAGGTAAAAATCAAGTTACATCCAATGTTTATAAACAAATTACTTCATTTTACTGCACAGATTCTTTCACTTTTTGAAAATTATTTTTATATGCATCCAGGCTATCCCAAAAAATTCTGCACTATTAAAGCAGATTTCCAAAGTTGTACATCTCTCCAGCAATGCAACCACACAATTCCTAAAACAGACTTATTCCAGTGCAACATCACATATTGCCATTTTATTCTTGTTTTTCTATCTGAGAAAAGGACACTCAAAGAGCCTCAAAAAGCCCCGAAAACACCAACCAAAAAACACAGCACAAAAAAAAAAACCCAAAAAAAAAACCCCAAAAAACCACCAAAAAAACAAAACAACAACCAAAAAACCAAACCAAAACAGCCTACACAAGATTACAAGAAGCCAAATAATGTATTCTAGTTCAGGCTAAGTGTCCATCACATCCTTTTAAAAAGACACTCTCAGAGATCTCAGCAACAAACTCAGTATGAAAAAATGTTAGTAAGACAATTATTATTGTCTTACATTATTATTGTCTTAAATCTGTAACAATTTTACTACTTCCCTGATGGGAATGCTTTTTACTGGTCAGAAACAGAAAATGCCATTTCATTAAAAAATAAAACTTTTCATCTTAAAATAATGAAAATACAAGCTTAGGGGAAAATTTCTTTTTTCTCAAGTCAAGGACAAGAAGCAGTGTCTTTTCAATGGTACAGCACACATTTGCAGTAGAACAAACTACTCCTGCTGTGAAGTACACCTGAGACCTTTCATGCTACAACTGCTTTGCAAAGAGAAGGAGCAAATCCTGACTTCACTGTCTGCAACAACTGTGAGTCAGGTTGAAGTAGTTAACGAAACACAAAAGGTAAGATCATTACAGGTAGCAATGTATGGATGTGCTGCTGAAGAAGAAAAGGAAAATGCATTAGATGACAAGTTTCTTTCTCAAAAATTTACAGGCTAACTACTGTTTTTTCCAGGGATTTGTTACTTTTTTTTTTAATCCAGTGAAACGAACAAGCTTCACTGTGACTTTAAATCATCCCCTTCTACTCTCCATCTACTTGAAATAATAATGGTTATGGAAAATACTTTGAAAACATTATTTTAGGAAGAGAAGCACAGTGCTAAGTGACTCTTAAGGAACAAATAATTACAATAATTTTAATCAGGTATGAAAAGCACCATTAAAACAAAATTCATTAAGTTGGTGTTCTGATTCAATGCTCAGCAGCCAGGCTTACTAGAAAACTCTTAATCAATAACATTCAATAAGTCAGCTGATGAAAATTGCAGTGATGACAGAAGTTCAGCAGTCTGGGCAAGTAAAACAAGTAGAAGACATGAAATTCCAGGCTGCAACTAAAAGAGAGGGACCTGATGCAAATTTATGTCAATGGTGTTTTAGGATTCATCTATCTTACTGCAGTATCTTTCATATCCTGGACATTAAAGGCATTTGGAAACTTCACTGACTGCAAAAACAAACCCTCCAACCATGTGGTTCCCCACAACAACATACACTGTTTTTTATCCAGGTGTGCCCTTAGGTACACCAACAATCCCCTAAAACCTTTGGAAAAGTGGAAGCAGTAGCTGAAGTTAAGAAGCACTGATACAGCTGAACAGAAGTAGCAGCAAGGCTTCTTCAATCTTTCCATACACTTTGCCTCCTTCTCTCACAGTATCACCTCCCCCTCCCACACAGCTGTGTGGACAGACAGCTGGGGATTGCTCCTTTCCATCTGTTCTACCTCTCCTACACCAACAACTAAAGTCTTGTGGACATCCCATTCCAGACTCCTGAGCTGACACCAAAGGCACACCTCCCCTTCCCCAAGTAAATTCTTGGCAATTTTCTTTCTGGAGGGGTGTCTCCTTTGTCCATTAGTTGTCAAACTTCATTTAAAAACAGAAAGCAAAATGTCCACAAATTTCAGCTGTAATGAAACCACTAGAAAGACAAATAAGGTGCAAATGCTGCAGAGGCTTCCACACACATCCCAAGGAAGACTGAAGCTGAGGTGTAATGATTAAAACACCCAACATCAATTCGCTCTGATGATGACAACATGAAGATGCCACTCTACAGCCAGCAACATTTCACAGTTGGTGCACAAGGAAATAGATGCTATTGCCACAGCTATTCTTCACTTCTGGCATGAGAAATCAGAAGTTCTAGAGGGATGTGAGCACCAGAAGGCACATCCAGTAACCTGTGTCCAAAAGGAGTAAGATAAGCTTTTGTTAAGCATAGGCCTTGTCACTCTGCAAGAGAACTGCACTGCTTGGTCCTGGCTGCCAAACTTTACTATGGGATAATTTTCTTCCTGTAGTGGCCTCAGTTCAGAAAAATGCTCCAACCAGACAGGGAACTGCACTTCCTGACAATCTACTCTATGGAGCAGAAATACAGATTTTCTGGGTTTATACATTACACAGACATATATGCATAGATATGCATGTGTCTGTACAAATAAAGAAATAAAAGTCTAAACTCAGTGTGAGTTAAATGACTTCAAGAGTTTGTGTTCAAGACAAAAATCCAATTTCATATCCATCTGTCAAGCAGAATCTGCCCTGGCCATTTCAAAAGCTTGATTTTAGAAATGACAGCAGAAGCAATATCAAATTCTTAGTGTCTCCATTATCTCCAGTGAATGGCATTTCCATTTGGCATCCATCAAAAGCAGTGTGTGAGAAACACCAGTTTATCCATAGTTCAAGTCCTGCAAAATTTGACACCCATCTCCTAGAGGAAGGAAAGGGGTAGGTACAGTACTTGACTGTTGTAGGTACACTGAGATGTACAGGCTTGATTCTACACCTTGAACTTCCTCACACTTAGTGAACAACTACATAAATACTTCAGCATGAGAGAAAATATGTAACACTACTTGCTCAAGCATCATTTACCAGAAATCACTTGTCTTGGTGTTGTATAGGAAATGGCTGAAGCCATTGACCATGATACATTCCATCTGCCAAATGAAAAGTATGATGCTTAAGAACATCAATCTGGTCTTTCTTCTCCTTTTAATTTAAAGGGAATTTTCAGAGAATCACAGAATATGCTGAGTTGGAAGGGACCCACAAAGATCATCATGTACAAGTCCCAGCCCTGCACCGCACCACTCCCAAGAGTCACACCATATGCCTCAGAGCATTGTCCAAACTCTTTTTGAACTCTGTCAGGCTTGATGCTGTGGCCACTTCCTTGGAGAGCCTGTTCCAGTGCCCAGCCACTCCCTGGGCGATGAACCTTTTTCTTACATCCACCCTAAACCTGCTCTGACACAACTTCAGGCCATTCCACTACCATAAGAATCCCATCGACCAACAGACTGCAGCTGAATTGTGCTGGATAGATGGGAGGAATACCTGTCCATGGCCCTCAAACTAGAGTTTCCACCTGGGGGAAAGAGGGAAATTTGAGCTGAGCTTCAAGACGGTCAATAAGCTCCAATAAGCTTCAATAAGGTCAATAAGCACTCCTGTAGGGACTGGTTCCTCCCCATACATGGCCCCAAAGGCAGCTTGCTGCACAGCCAGCAGCCACAGCACAGCCAGGAATTGGGAATACCCCACGGACCCTGCATGTGGTGGTCCTAGGCAGGGGGAGGAGAAGGAGCTGGAATTTCAGTGGTGGAAAGACATAAGTCCACAGGAAAACCGGAAGGTTTATCCACGGATAAATTGTTTTCCAAGTGATACAATGCTGTTACCCTGGACAGAGGGAAACCACAAACCCCCAGCAAGGTAAGTTTAAGAATCAGACACACTTATGTATACTTCCCTCCCAGTAAATTCAAGCAGGGGGGAGAGGGGTGGCAATCGACATCTAGGTCTGCCCATATAGTTTAAGGTATCAGTGGAAACAGAATGGAAGTATCAGACTGGTTAGATGTTGTCTGATCTTTTTACAACTTTGCATGGCAACAACACAAAAACAACCAGTGAGGGTAATTCCTGCAGGTTTTGTGGCAGTGCAGATAATTGTATGAAAACAGTATGATTCAAATAGCAGCAGCCTAAAACCAAATGATGGTATTTTTCTATTTACCTCTTACCCTTTCCCCTCAAAATCCGATACACAGAAGTACTTAAACGTGCATTTAAGATCATAGTTATACTGCAGATTTTGCCAGGCCTGAACCCAGGACTTGGATCATGGGATTTCATCATTTGCTGGTTTGTGTCTTGAGTAAACCAAGGCAGCCACAGCTGGAGGGTAAGGAACAGCTCCTTGCAGCTGTCAGACTTACTGCTGAAAGTGACTCCCTTCACAGTGGGACAGGTGCCTCCAAAAGCATCAAAGCCAGACCTCCCGCTTCAGCCATCGCTGCCACTGGTCCCTGCTCCCATCCCAGCCCCAACAGATTCACTTGTTGGCACTTCCTCATTTTCTTCAGGGACAATCAGAGCTATTACCACAAATCAGAACATGTATCTCAGCCCAAATTTCCACATGGTTTCTCTCATCTTTCATCCATAATACATGCAGGTGGAAAATCAGGCCTCACTAAAATTCTGGATCCCCTTTGCCATGAGGCAAAGTGCTTCAAGCTGCAAGCCTGAAGACATACCCAAATTTCAACCTTTTAAGTAGTGCCCGTGTGCTTTTTGTTCCGTGAAAGACCCTAAACAGAACATCTGACAACTTTAGTGTATGTCTGCTACCCAAATAAAAATATGCTAAAACAAATCTTACACAAGAAACAGAGAAATTTCAAAAAGCTTCCTGATTCTACCTAAAAATAAAACAAATATTTTATTTAGTACATGGGCTTTTGAAGTCTTCAGAGTTTGCCAAACTATTCCATTTCTCATACTCAGGCAGAGAGATAAAAACTCATCAGGGCTGAGATGATCACAGGAAGAACCTGGCACAGGCTGTTCTCTTTCATATGCCCTCATGGTTTTTCTGCCAAAAATAAATACATCAGATCACAAATGCTAACTACTATACATTTTTCATTTAAAGGCAACGACCTCTTCTGCTCCAGTGTGCCATACAATATTTTTTTATCATTATGTAGTACCAAATTAGGTTAACTAGTCAGCAGTATCAGAAACCTAATAATTCCATTTGACCATTTGGATCCATTTCACCTGACAGAGCTGTGGTCTGTCACATGAAATACATGAAATAGTTTAAAGATATGTAATTCTGTTTCTAATCTCACCAGTAAACTGGTAACCTAGTAAAATGATAAAATTAGAGGCATAGAAGCATGGTGTGCACATGTACAAAACTCACTCAGCAACTACTCAGAATATACATGATTTTTTGGTTTCCATTACTCTGAAAGTGAAATTCAGTTCTTTAATTTCTAACAGAAACACACTCCTGAAATGCAGCCAGAAAATTACAGTGCCATGGTTCTTAAAACTCAGGCAAAATTACTGTGAAATATTTTTACTATGCAAATAATTATATCCACTATGAATTTCATCAAGTGACCCTACTGCTGAAGACTCTACATCCAACAACAAACAGCAACAGAAGCAAGCACAGAATAAACCTATTTAAAAAGCAGATTTATTTGATGCTCTGAGTTATTTTAGAATACCAAAATACCTCAAAAATATTCATATAAGCATTCTAATGAACATACTTGATGAAAGTTCATTAACCTTATCGTTATGTTTGAGGATTATATTTCAGAGCACAGCTCTGAAGTCTGCTGAGTGTAAGACTGTGTGTGCAGAAGAAACTACTGGGTATTTTAACCAGGCAAACAGCTTTGTAAGGAACAAATAGGAACAAAAGTATTTTAAATTAAACAGAAAAGCACACTGTCAGAAGTCATTTTCATGACTTGTTTTTCCATAAAGGACACACTGTGTGCTAATACTGCACAAAAGCAATTCCTACAATCCTTGAAGGGAACTGTTCAACTGAGGAAATTCAGTTGATGTTCCACTGGCAAATTTAGTTTCTCAAAGCAACAGTGTCCAGAGTAAACAAAGAATGACTAGAGTTTCTTTAGTCATAATACTCCAATAAGCCACATCCACTTCCACGAGCATAAAAGCAAAGTGCCAGCATTTATATATTTTTATATAATTGTATATATTTTTTAAATCTGCAAAATGCAGATTTTTATTTTAATATTTTAATAGCTTAAAAAATATCTTGACTGAAACACATTTGCCATGTTCATTTGGAAAGAATCAAAGCACAAGCAATTAAGAATATCTATATATTCTTAACTAAATAAGATGCTGAATACAGTGTAGAATTGAAAGTTCTATTTCTAATTTAAGATAATTAAGAAATGTTTTTCAAGAGAGCAGGAAAATGTAACAGCTTTTTTTCCTCACCCACTCCTAGCACACTGCAATCCTATTGATTTTTGTGGTTTTTTTTTACTCTAGAAAGGTCCCCAACTTGTATTTTTAGATTTTATCCTCACAGCACTTCCCTACAATGTCCTTACATAACCAACCAGTGGTTGAGCTCATAAAGTAACCTGATTAATATATTTGCTCTGATTATTTATTGTAGAGCTTACTGAAACCTTGTGGTACTGCCAGGGAAAAATCACACTTGTATCAAGTAATTTCAGAGTACCATATTTTGTATCATCATATACAGGCTTTTATTTCAATTCCGGTATTTGTCAGAGAAGTTACCACACCAACAACCACACATTTTTAAAATTCCAGTTCAACAACAACTGAAAAAACAGTTTGTATCATTGACATTGTAGCATAAACATATTCTGCTCAGTCGTATGTCTTCCATTTTCCTTTTATTTGAACAAAGCAAAAAAAAGAAAAAGGAGAAAAAACTATCTTAAAATTACACTGCTAAACTGGCAGATTAACAATGTAAAACAGTTGGGGAAAAAAGAAAAGTCTTTATCAAAATAGAAAGGGTTTATAGCAACAAGTAAATTCTTACAGAAATACTGAGATAAAATCAGTTTCTGTATATAAAACAACTTAAGTTGAATTGAATTTCACTCCCAAGTAAGATAAATTCATTTTGTAAAATCATTCCCGAAGTGTTGATCATTACAGAAACAGGACTAGGTTTGGAGAAAAACTGTTCCAGTTGAATTGCTTTCTCCACAAGCTGTTTCGGTTCAGTGTTTAACACTATTTTAATTTTCTTAGATATCTCTTTAAGTTTGAAAAAGGTTTCTGCTTATACACAAACAATCAGAAAGTAAATTTTTGCTCTGAGTTCCTTACAATCACTTAATTTCCCTTTTTCATAAAACAACTTTTCACTAAAAGGCAGAAATAAAATGATAATTCAGGATAAACTGTATTGTATTTTCCACATTATCTTTAGTCATACATGTATTTTTCTCTTGAAATCCCAGGAAGAAAAAAGAAAAGGAAAAAATTTGGACATTTACATAATAAAAGATCTAGGTTGGTTTGCAAAATTTACTTCTGATGAGCTGACAATTTATTACTGAAAACACAAAGATTCGGTAAGTACACCTTGCTCAGAATAATTATTCATTTGTATTAACATAAAAAAGTTGCAAAGAAAAAAATTACTAACTCCAGAGAACAGCAATCTGTGACTATCATTGTAACCACCTTGCAGAAGCCAGATTGTTCAATGCCATATAAAGACATACCTTTTTATCATATACATCTTGCCAGTTTACTCCAGCAAAGAAACTATGACGCATGATTTCTTTTGCATCATCTGGGCCTCCACCAAGTCTAAAGAGAGTAGGGGGGAAAAAAAAACACATATTAAACTTTTATAGGGAGATCAAGTTATTGCTATGGTTGGAAAAGTGACAATTTCTTTTTTTACTATTTGGGAGCAATTCTCACCCAATTAATATGAAATTTTCACTTATTTAATATGAATTCCAGTGATCTTGAAAGAATTCACAATAGTGGAAGTACCCATGCTGTGGTCTATTCTTTTCGATTATTCCAACTAGTGTTCATTACTGTCCACAATGAGCTTTTTTAGGAATTCATTAATTTTAAAAACACACTTAAGTTTGGTTTGCTTGAAAGCCCAGCTAATGTCCTGGCACTACTAAAAACCCAAACCAACCCAATAATGCTAAAATAAAATTTTGCCAAGGACGTGCCAGGCACTGAATCAGTAATGACTTGTGCATCATTTTTATACAGTGTTCACTGCTGTTGCATCTGGGTGCTGTAACAATTAACCAATTACCATAAAATAGTCTCAATCTGAGTCAATTAGTATAAATTAATAAATTGTAGGCCTGCTGAGAAGGTTATTTAAAGGCCATTGTAAATAACCACACTACTCATTGTGGCCCACAGCTTGCCAAAGCCAGACTCTGTCTGGTAAATTATCTCAGGAAGTGGATTTCACCTACTATGGGTGAACTTGTCCAAGGTGGCTTGAGCTTACAGAAGTGGTCACTGCTGCCAAAAGAGGAGTGTCCTGCCCATACCTCTCTTCTCTCACTTGCATGTACAGCATCATTCCCACTTGATGACTGTGAGCAGAATCAACTCCCTAATGTGGAGAAAAACTACCCCAACATGAGAATAGAGAGAACTGGCCATTTTTTGTTGCATTAGCAAGTCCACTTTGACTTGACAAGCTGAGTGAGCTCCCTTGAGCTGCTGTCACTGTTGCTGTTGCTGTTCCCATCCCCCCATCCAGTGATGGGAACCTCTGTCCTTCTCAACAGCACATCGACTTTCAGGACTGCTCAGCTCTCATCTAACTTCTCCCTGAGACTGGGGATCCTACTGCCCTAACAGAAGGAAGCTGCAGCAGAAAAAAATCTGCTCTTAACTAAATAAGCAGACCATACGTGTGAAATGTTAACAAGAAGAGTGACAAAAACAGTGTGTTTCATTAAAAGCTACTGCTAAAGATATAAGGACAAATTCTAAAGGCAAGAATTTAAGTAAAATAAATCCCTTTTTAAAGCATTTATTGTAAGGAGGAATAATTTCCACAACCAAAAAAAATGTCTGTTTTGGTATTACCCTGCTGCCAAATTTCAAAAATATTCTGGACTACTACGTCAGTCTTGCAACAACTGAGTGTAAAGTTATTCTAATTTTCAAGCTGTATTCCTCCTTGTTTCTCAACTACTCATTGTAAAATTCTCTACATCTTGGCAAAACATGGCAGCTAGCCTTCAGTCTCCAGACTTCTCTCTATAGAGATATTCTCTCAATATCTTCTAGCTGCTCACAAAAAAGCTGAGTTGTGTCAATCTCTGTTCCTCCCCTATTTAGCATTAGCTAGCACAAGAACTGGAATAAAAATAAGCTTCTAAATATAAGTGTGTAATAAACACTACTGTCTGCAAAGATTAATTACAAGAAAGCATCTTTCCAGTTCTAGAGGTTAATATATTTGATGGTCAGATTGTCTGGAGGTTAAAAAGCATTAGGAGCTGCTACAGAAAAAGAGTTTTTGTAGTTTTACTCTACTCTGCCTGTATTTGGCTGGCTGGTCACAGTCTGCTTTTCCTGCATACAGTAAGTTCAGCTGGAACAGACAAGCTGACCACTTGTGCTGTGCTGCCTGCTGCACTTGGCTGCATCCAGGCAAATCCCTTGGAGAAACACAAGTGTTTCAACAAGGCACATTGCTCTGAGTGTACTCAAAACTTCTTGAGAACAACCAGCAGCAGGAGGACTAGAGAAGAGAGGCAAACAATGTCTGCTGCCCTAAACCATGTCAAGAGACTCACAAGAATGACAAAGATATTGCAGGGGAAAAAAGGTACCTACAGATGACTCTCACTGATCTACAAAGTCAGAGATTTTAGAGCCATGGAAGACTGGACACTGCTGGTCCAGAACTGGAGCCACAGGAAAATGGCTCTCCTGGGCAACAATCCCAGAGGGAAAAGCCCACCACAAAAGGGCACAGACAGCAGCTGGGTGACACTTGCTTTCAAACTGCTCTCTTTACATTTCTCCAGTTGTATTCTTTAACAAATTACTAGTTTAATGCTCTAATATGTGATTTATTTATGTGCCCTAATAAATGTAGCTGTGGCTGTCTATGCCTCTCTCCTGCCATGATCACCAAGAAAAGTGCTACAGTCCCCATGGGACAATGCAGTGAACTCAGGGTTAAGTTATACTGGGAAAAACAATTGAGATCTTTCCCTTTGTTCCAGTACACATTCTAAACCTGAAGACATCCCTGTGTTTGCTGTGAATGATTTAAAAAGTTTGTCTTCTACAAGCTTTTCTTCCTTTCCCTGGTTAAATTCATTCTGTAAATTGCTGCTAGACTGAAAAAATGGAAATCTGAGACTGTAGGGCTGTGTATGACCCTTTCCTGTGATTGACAGCTCCTTCAGCCAGGAAGACCAGGCACCACAGACCTATTTTTATATTACCCAGCACAAACAGAGCATTTATTATGCCTGTACAACCAATTAATTTCACTTACCGCTTATTTGGATCCTTTATCAGTAGGCCTGATAGTAATGATTTTGCATCTGCAGACAGAGTTCGAGGAAATTTTATGTCCTCCATTAGTATTAGTTCAAATAGTTTCTCATGATCTTGGTTGTAGAAGGGTAATCTTCCACACATCATCTCATACATCACAACGCCTAATCCCCACCAGTCCACTGCACGACCATAGTCATTATCTTCTAACACCTGAGACAGAAACCAAAAGCATCTTTAAGACATTAACTATTTCATACACCATCATTTCAGTCTGTTTGATGCATCTCTATATAAATATGTTTCTGAGATTTTATTTTCACAGTATGCTAAAAGGATTCCCAGAACCTGACTCAAAACTGCAGCACTGACCCACACACCTGAGCTCACTGGAATTCCAGGCTTACCAGGCACTGCACTGCTAAAATCAAAATTAAAATTCGATAATGACCTGCTCCAAACAATCATGACTTCTTTTTACCCTTTCCTATGTACTCTATCAGGTCATTTAGATCAACCACAGCTTTAGGAAGAGACACTATCTACATGGGCACGAATGCCTCAGTTAGAAGTCTGAAGCATCTGCTTGCTCAGTCACTTCCCTCTCTTTTACCCCACCTATCTAAAGTCTCCAATTTAGAACCACTTTAATCTTATTAAGGCAAGTTTAGTTTCTTTATGATCTTTGTTTACATCAAAAGTCCTCAATGCCTTTCTCCTGCCATAGTTCTATTACTTTCCATTAAATAATCCTAACAGCTGAACTGTGCCAATGCAAAAAAAAAGGCAGTGTTTACACAATGCTATGTTTACTATGAAACCATGCTTATAGGGTATTATGTAAACACAGAAACTGGTGAAGTTTATACAATTTATTAACACAATGTCACCAATGTTGTGAACCTCAAAACAATTTATTCCACAGCCCTTCTCCCAGCAGTGCCAGAGAACTGGAATAAGAAATTTAAGCAGTGTGTCTTGACCTTAATACACCTTCCTATTAAATTGCAGACATGGAGACAACATAACAGCAGCATTCACCCATAAAAATCACAAGCAATAAGGAAATTGAAGGTTACTGAATATATAATCCCAATTTCTATTAATTTCTAGTAGATCATGACCCTTCATACAAAAAAGATGAAACAGAAGTCAAGAAATCTTAAAACAGGAGGCACTATGACTATGTGTACCAAATAGCAAATATTTGCTGCAAAAGAGCTATCAAAAACCCTTCAAACAAGAAACAAAAAACCTTAGAACAACAATAAACAGAAAAATCAAATAAATGCAACTAATACAGTAGAAATACATTTGTAAGGAATGTAAATAATTCTTTATAGAGAATTGCTACAGTATCACAGAAGGCAGATTCTGAAAGGCAGCACCCTATGACTGATTTAAAAAAAAAAGAACAAACCGACAACAAACTAATCCCCAAAAAACTAAATACTTAAAATACTTCTTACAACACACAGACACATGCAATCACCATCACAAAGAGCTCCTCCAGATTCAAACTGTAATCAGACATACAGGAACAGTCATTTAGATACCTGGCAGTAAATCTTTCAGTCGTTAATGAATAAGGCAACCCTCTATAAGGTCAGAAATAACTTTATCCATAAGTAGATTATCTTGCAATTGTCTAAAATGGGTAATAGAAGGGTGTTGAGCTCATTTATCTGCCTCTCCTCTTGCTCCCCCAGTAAACCCAAGCCTTCTTTGAAGTATCTGGGATGTGCTGTTAGCAGAAGCAGCATGCACTCTGATCCAGTATGGCAATTTTGGAAATCCCACAGTAATTAATGCATTCATACTCCTACTTTTCACTGTCCTTAAGGATTAGTAGTGGAAACATGGTGAAAAGAAGTATATTAAAAATCCTTCTTGTGTATATAAGATTAAAAATCATAAATATTAACACATTAACACATATGATTTACAACTGTGCCAAAACAAACAGACTCATTACATCATTGATATTTTCAAATAGAGGGTGAAATTTTGGAAAGTGTAAAATACAACAAATTATCTGAATAAGTACATATGACAAAACTAACTAAAATAACTCCTGCATTTTAAAATTAATTAAATGTTTTATGAGTTGGAGCATATTGCAAGCTATTTGCCGAAAAACTGTATATGAAATCTGTGATGCTTGTCTTTAAATCACCATTTCTTCTGCCACGGAATAAAAGCATTATTTATTTTTCTGCTATAGCTATTAGCACTGTTACTGCTTCACTCATCTGTACAGTTAGTCTTTTCTTTTGAAACTAGCAAAATAATAAAAATGGTGAGACAGTGGTAGATTCTTTTTACGAGTAAGCTGAGGTGTAGTTTGCATGTGTGGTTTATAAAAGAAGGCAACAGGAAAATAAAACATCGTTCTCTGAACAAGGCAAATCACATGGCCAATAGCTAAAGCAAATTGTATTTGCAGCTTTACGTAATTTATGCAGGACTTTACCTAATAATAATAAAAAGTATGAACAACCTTTTGCTGCATTCCCACAACAGCAACAAAACAGTGGTACAAAGAAAGAGCCAAATGTGATTTTTAACCTCTTTTTACATAAAATCATAAAAAAGCATAAAAGCTGGATTAACTGCCTCCCAAACCCACATATCACCAGCCGGGTTCTCATCCCCAGCTGGCAAAACTGGCAACTCTTTATTTTTGTTTAAATACCTGGTTTACAGCCAGCCAGACAAGCAAGAGCATCAAAATGGTTTCATTTAGGCAAAAGGAAAACAGCCTGAAAATAGTGTAAATAAAGCAAAATACATCTCAACTTAATTTAACAGAAATGTAATAAAATTGTGCATAATGCATTCAAAGTGAAGATAAACTATTATTTTTCTTTAAGTAATTTCTAATCTTCATGGTGTTTAGAAACTCCAGGATTTGTAGACTGTGTCAAATCAATGGAAGTGATGTGCTGGAGCCCAGCTCCTACAAACAAATCTATGCAGTTAGGGCAGGCACGAGAATATGTCTGTACACACTGCCCTAGCATTACAGAATCCTTTCCAAACAGTCCTTGGATTTGAGGGATTTTGTTTTAATTACACTGAACACAGGTCAAGAAAGTTTCAACCCAGTGCTAAAATGAACATGACAGACAACTGCAGGCTTTGCACCTATAAATAATTCAGTCTTTTTGCCATCATGAAGTCAATACCTGCTTTTAGAAAATTCTCCTTTGGTTGTGAGGAGTGACACTGCTGTCCCTCCAGCAGTTGTGGGATATCCTTTTATACGTGGAGTACCAGTCTAAGCACACAGGCTGTGGAAAGTTTGATCTCTTTGGCTCTGTATGCTGCCCTTCAGAGGTGCCTCCACCAGCCAATTCTTGTCCCTTGCTAAAAGTACCCACAAATCTATCTTTAAGCAAATGGCCTGGGATGGCAACCTAATCCCTTCATGGTCACAGCAGGACAGGCGACAGCAGCACCACCAAAACCATCGTGGAGGGCACAAGGTCAACCACTCTGGATCTGAGGTAAAGCAATGTGTTGATATTTCCAGGCAGTACAACACAAGGACCACACAGAACTCATGAGCTCAGAAAGAGCACCTACACTGACTATACACTCGAGTCAGGCTTGTTTCCACACAGTAAACATGGATTTACTTGTTTTCTTCCACAACATTTGTTTAAATAGTCAGATCATTCAGATTTATGATTTCCCTTCCTTCATCCACTTCACATACATCCAAGCCATACACAAAATCCAAGCCAACTTGCCAAGATCTAGGTGAGGTTTTAGGAGACAAGAGCTCCAGCACAATGTGACATCAGTGTGTGGATAACATTTATAGTCATCCACCCCTGACATAATCACTGTACCCAAGTGACTTCCCATCACTGAGCAAAGCAGGTGGACTGACTGCAGCTCAGTCTGGATGATACCACAGATCATGGGAAATAAAACTCAAAAAATTGCCATCATTTTTACAGCTTGGGGAAATCTTACTCAATTTATTTTCAGGGCTCTAGTTCAATAACTGGTTCTTTCAGAGGCAGTGCCAGCCTAATTCAGGCTCTTGTTTCTGTCCTCTCACCACAGCTTCCCATACCTTGTCAAAACTATGCAACACACTACATCAGAGAGCAGAAAAAAAAATGGGGAAAAAGTTTCACCGTAGATTATTTTTCACCTGAATCAAATTTTCTGACCTACACCACTCAATTGCCGTGTGAACAGTTGCAGTAGCACAAGTGAGAACGCGGGCAGCATCAGGGGTGGCATTGCTGCAGAAAGAAATGCTTGCCAATCTCTGCCCCAAAGTTACACTGACACAGAAATTACACTGGCTCTGCCAGTTTTCCCTGCTCACACAGACAGCTGTAACAGCCATGCTCACTTTGGGTGAAGATTAAGGCCCTGCTTCTCTTCCCAACCTGCATTTCTCAAAAGCACTCCAGCAGTATAACAGGGCTCCAAAGTGGGCATAAACTCCTTGCTGCACTGAACCACTACAGTTTTTACTGGAAAAAAAAGCATTGTAGCTCCTCTAACTCACACCTATGCCTGCAGTGCAAGGACACAGCCTGGGTTTATATGGCTGCTTTTAAAAACAGCTGCAGAGGTGCCACTGAAGTTTGTATTTTCCCTTCTTATATAAATATGCAAAAGGTTAAGTAACACACACAATTTCTAACAAGCAAGAAACATTAGCCAGGCATCTGCTGCCAGGCATTTGCAGGTACTTTAGTGCTATAATGGATCTTTTAGAGGTTTTGGACAACCTTAGAGCTTCAGCTAAGGGAGAGCTATTTATTTACCTTAACATTTTCATTTGTATTGTGGTCAAAAGGCCACAGTACAAATTTAAATTGTTTTAATTTACTGAGATAGCAGTAAACAAGGGAAAACAAAGTATTCTGTAGAGATTCCACTGTCTCTGCATACCTTAGGGTTTCTGGAGAGTGTTACTGGCAGTGACCAAGTATACAACGGGATAGTGCTTTGTACACAGAGCAGACTGTAAAGCGTACATATAAAATAAACAATTCAGTTCACAGACCAACCTTTGCCTTCGTGATGATTAAGACAACACAAACACGCTGCAGGACTGCTAAGATCACAGTAATTCAATTGTGGTTTTCCCTCACACATAATAATTGATTTTGTTGGCAAGTAATTACAGATCAATGAAGAAAAATACTCTTGTATTTACATTTATTGACCAAAAAAAAAGCACCATCTTCTCTATCTTATCTATTCCCAATGCTGAGAAACCCACTGTCTTGTGCTTGAAAAAACGATTGTTACTATCACTGAAGTTTTCTCTTTCCAAGAAAATAAACCCCACAGAAACAACTTCCTCCTTTATTTCACCAGTGGCTGTAGATTTGAATCTTTAGGTTTATTAGTCAATACGTCTCCAGGTCCTTTGCTTTACACGTCATTCCCTTAAGAGCCTAACATGCGGTCAATAGAATTTGATGTCCATTTAATTTTATTGGGAAAACTAGTGAAAATATATCCTTTATTATCTTTATTGCTTCAGTAGCTAAGAGGTGCAAGGTTTTTTGGAGACAACAGCTTGAGACATCTGCAAACTCCTATTTGCAAGGGCTTGGGGCAGAGACATAGGAAGCAGATAACTGAATGCCAAAGAGAAGTTGATACACACACATGCAATGCTTTCACAAGTTTCTGTGAAAATATTTTTTTTTTAGGAGGTGAGCCAGCAGTATAACAGGTGAAATCTGTGACCATCTTAAGGCAGTCACTTTCACTTGCTCTAGGTGGAAACTAGAATTCTCCTATACTTAACTAATCACAGAGCACTGAAAGAGGTTTGACTGCCCCAGACAAACTGAGCTCAATGTAGAAAATCCCTTAATCCTGTCTTTATTGCATTTTCTTGAAATATAACATCCCTGATGAGCAGGTTCTGGAAGATTTTTGGTTGTACAGAAGAAATTCCCACCATCAAGAGCTGTATTTCCCCACACACCTCTAACTGGTAATTAATTGCTGCAACTTCTAGACTCTGCAAACACAGACAAATTCAGCAGTCATCTTGAGCATGAAAGCCTTTGTAAAATGCATTGTCAATCCTATACAAAGTGTTCTCAGCACTGCATTTTTATCTCTAGAACAATATCAAAATATTGGACTCATACTTTGTGCTAGATAATCAAGGCAACTTACTGGAAAAGCCATTACATTTTTGACCTATTAATGTTTCTCCTAATCCATTAGATACAGACCTTCAGATAGGACATTAGAAGTAGCTTGTTGCTCAATCAATAATTTTGACAGAACAGATGGGAAAATATTTAAACATCTAAACAAACTGTCTGCACACCTATGTTGTGAAAGAAAACTGAGAACTTGGATACACCAATGTACTGTTAATTTAAGGGGGGAAAAACTGTTTTCAATTAACCTTGCAGTTCAGGTGGAGTGTATGTTCCTTAAGCATTCCTGGTAACCCTTCACACATTATTATTGCAATACTTGTTGGTCTGTTAACAAATATTCACCCATGTATTCTTCAACAGAAGTTAAAAAGTGTATTTGCTAGAACTTTCTATCAATTGTGATAATAACTACAACAATGAGAAAGTTTATAATCTAACACTAATGAAGAAAGGTAATATACACTTCTTTATAGACACAGACTTTCACCCAGATATATGAAAATCCATCCTGCAGAAGGGTATGCTTACCAAAAATTATACAATTCAGTTACTATAACTGTATCTTAGTATAAAAAGTGAAATGTTGCTGCATCAATAGTGAAAAAAGCACTTAAATGAATGCTTACTGGTTTTATTATACACAGCTGAAAAGACAACATGTCAAGGTTATAGATACCCTGGGAAATAGACAGCTGAAATTTTCCACTGCTCTAATTTTTGCAGGTAATTTTTCTCCATTTTGTATCTAGTTTGCACTTTTCTTTGACTTCTGGCCCTAATGTAAACTACCTCCCTATTACATTTTTGTATTCAAGATTTTGCTCATCTCACCTAGCTTTCTGTTATGTACCTTTAAAAATACATAGCAAACCAAACCAATTTTTTTCCATTTGTTGGCACGTGTGCTGTATCAGAAACAGTATCTTCTGGTATAAATGTGAACTAAGCAAAGCTTCTTAGAGTAAAGAGCATGCAATACTAATTAATGCATTTAACCTCCTAGAAGAGACAGACTTCAGTAGA
This sequence comes from Rhabdornis inornatus, assembly GCA_013397075.1. NCBI lineage: Eukaryota > Metazoa > Chordata > Aves > Passeriformes > Rhabdornithidae > Rhabdornis > Rhabdornis inornatus. The sequence goes on from VWZS01007269.1 coordinate 361,854, forward strand.
ATTCAAAATTAAAAAAAAAATAAGAAAATAAAAGAAAAAAGAAATTAAGTTACTGCACATGAAAAAGAACATTCTAACAAGGCCTGTAAGAAACCAATGGTAACACTGGAAAAAAAAAGCCAAGAAAACAACCACATCACATTAAAAAGATCCCTCAAAAGACACCTTTCATAGAAGTGCAGCAAATTAAAGCAAAATATCATTTCAGCCTACAAAAAGATGGCACTTGTCTCTCATAGCTGTACCATTAGAAGAAAATCTGCAGACCTGTTCATATCTATATTAATTATCACTGCACTAGCAGCAGTCTCTAACACATACACCACCATAAGATGCAAGATGTGTAAGAAGCAATAAATAATTATAATATTGTGATATGTCTTTGTAGTTGCTCTTTCTTCCTGAAATTACTTTGAATACTTACTGATGTTAAATGGCATTTTTTCAGTTTTTGTTTATGCTTCATTACTCTCAGAAAAACTAGAGGCTTTTGGTGAGATGGAAAGAATGTATGTATCAATTAAATGAAAATTAATGAAAAGTTTCAAGCAATGTTATTGAGAGTCTTTATAAGATTTTTACTTGTTTTACAAAATATTTACTTGTTTTACAAAAAAAATGTATTTTAATAGAAAATTGCTCTCTGCTTAAAAGTTCTGGTTTGAGTACAAAAGTTTGTTTATGGGCAGTGCTGAGCTAACCTCTTTTCTAGTATTCTGTTTGTTTTATTATTTTTTAATATTTGTTACATCTCTTCCCTTGAGAAGTCTGATACTGCATGTGGACAACTGATTTTTGTGACTGGTGAGATTACCCAGGTATCATGACAACACAAATTCTTATTACATTATTGGTTATCTTCTTTCAGGAGAAAGTCAAATTTTTGTGCTAATTTATCTGATGTTGCAGCAATTCTTCTGTCTGTGTAACAAAGCAATGCTTTCCTACCCTCATCTAAATGCTCCCCAGGTTTTGATCTCAGCACCAGTTATTGCCAATAAGTGATGTTCTGCTCTGGATACCCTGCCTTGTCTACCTTTCATCATTTTCATCTCAGAGGCCCACTGGCAATACCAAGCTGACAAAAGTGCTCAAATTCAGGTCACCAGAGTTTTTAATGGCTTAGGATCATAAGATGACAGAATGTGGGACACTAAAACACGGTAAGTGATAACCAAAGAGAAAAAAGACAAAATTTGAATTTTCATGAGATCAGAGCACTTCAAGGTAAAACAACTCCTTGCATTTTCATTTCCTCACAATGTAAAAAAAATAATCTGAGGCTTGGAACTCTAGTGTAAAGTGAAAATTCCATATTGTGAATCTCCCATAAATCAGAAAGGAAAATATTTTCAGGCAGAGATGCTATTCCTCCTCACCCCCCCTTCACTGGTCCTCACCCAGAAACAAAATGTTGCCAAATATACAACAGACAGCTGTTCAAGAGCACAAGCCAACATTAAACCACTCTTCCACAGGTAAAGTAAATTCTATTGTGCCTCTGCTAAGAATCAGATTATGCATGAAGCATCTAGGTAAACACAGACAAAATAAATTTCAACTATCCTTCCGAAGCCAAAAGAAAAATCAGTTAAGCAAAACACAACAGCATAACTACACAGTTCAGGTACTCAGCAAACTAACTATACTTTCAAGAAAATGAGAACAGGTTATCAGAAGTTGAGGCTTTTTGGTTTTTAAGCAAAGCATGCTGCCTCACCAGGAAACAGTAATGCCTCATACTATAAGTTAAGACAAATACCTACTGAAATATAAAAAGAAAAAATAATTATGCCATCAGTGTTGGTAGAATACTTGGCAATTAATATTCATCAGGTTAGATACTTTATTATTTTATGGAATAAAATAAATCTCATCGCTGAAATTTTTTTAAAGGAACTTTAATTTTTTAAAATATAACTCAATAGATATGAATGTTGAGATTTCATTAAATTAAAGCAAATGAATAAGCAAATCTTCAATCCTTATAGTAGGGCACTTCCTTAGATGGGGTACACACAAAAGATGACTTTTTTAAAAATTTTTTTATTAGACCTTCTCTATTTACTTAGTTTTACATTTGCCTGTATGAGAAAGAGGTAATGCTGCCTGTTACAGATTAGCTCTGGTCCTACAGATATCCTCATTACACATGTAATTTATTTACCACTACAATACAAGGGTTAAAAGCTTTTTGTGACATCAGAAGAGAAATATTATCATAACCTGCAACACTGCCAATGTATTACTATAAAGAATGACCTTTTTGACAGCATTCTTTGATCATGGAACACAATTGATTTGAATTCATCATTTTAAAAGAAAGAAAGAATAAAACTACCACCATTCTAAGTCTCTGGCTGATAAAAATTAATGTTCTATCCTTGGACAAAACAACGCTGTGCAACATACTTTGCTAAATATACATCGAACACTCATAGGTTCCATTTCTTTTTATCAGTAAAGTTTTGGATTGAGTTTTTTTCTCGGGGGGGTGGTGGGGAGGGCACTCTATTTTGTTCATTCTAACTTGGCGATCAAAGAATTTTTATTTTTACACTATTACAGAAGTGCATTTTTCTAGGTTTCCAAAACCACCTTATTCAACCTTCCCCATCTGTCACCATCTGCTTCTTTTTAGCATGTACTTTTTGTGTGATCACATAAGCATGTGAAAAATAACTAACATTCAGATGATTGTCTGCTGGTACATTTGAGGACTGGGCATAATAAAAGTGAACTGCCAAAACGTACTTAACACTTCTAATTTTGTTGGGTCTTGCATGTAAGCTACATTTGATTTTCAAACTGTTTTACAGTTGGAAAGTTGATCAGGTACTCTAACTCAACAGTAAAACTGAGACTACATAATTAGCTCAGCACTAAAAAGATTGTATTGAAAGGGAGGAACAAAACCCAGAAATGTATCCACACAAGTTCACACATCCCTCTTGACTGAGTCTGTCTGCACAATGTTGCCTGAGGCACAGGCTAAGATGCTGCAAGCAGCCTACTTCTGGACAGTCACAGCCTGTGTCTTCTCTCCAAGCTCCCACAGGACAAGGATAAAGGACTCTCATTTTTACAAGGGTGTAAGAAATCTCACAGAAAATGCCTGGAGAAGCAAAGACACTAAGCTGAGGGTAGAGATGCATAGAAATACAATGTCAGTCCTTAACTATGCAGCAGATACTGCTTCTAGCTTTACGTGAAAAGTAATTGGAAAATTCCATCACGGCACAAAAGCTGAAGGATGGAGCTGTCTGTTTCCAGGACTCTATCATGCTATGACACAGCATTTCTGCTTATAAATGCACTTTTCAATACAATTTTCACAGGAAAAGAAAAAAACAAGACTAAAGCTGGAGAAACAAATTTACCTCCAATCCTCTAAAAATACATTAACCTCACTTTATGAGAATTTCATACAGAATTTTTTTCTATCTTTCTAGTGTAGCACCACTACAGGCCTATCAGGTCTTCAGCAAAACCATATGAACCAGAACACCAGTATATTTTTATCAATGCAGACAATTTGGTAGAGTGTCTCATTATCCTTTCTCTAAAGGAAGAGTTAACATTAAAGAAAGTGAACAAAACAAAAAGAAGCACAATAAAAACAAGAACTGCCCCTTTCCCTAGATAAATCAATCTTCCATTATTGCCTACCAGAGGTAACAAAATATGAGTGAGAACTTGCCCTCTAGAGCACAATGGAAAACTGAGCTCAACATAAAGTTTCTTTTCCACTGTCTCTTTTTTTCCAAGTCTTGGAAGTTCACACCAGTCTTAAAATCTTGTGAATGCATATCCATGTTGCAACATCTTAACAGCAGCCTCCCCTTAATTTATGCCATTTCCACAAATTCTCTTTTCCATTCAGTAGTTCTAGGGTGGAAAATAATGGCTCATACCTATTATTTATAAAAAGTTGCATAGAATTTCAAAAAACACATTACTTTCATGCCTCAATTATCTTCAAATGAAATTTAACAGAAAAGAAGATAAAAAGGAAATTGCATAAACTATGACAAAAATTATTCTGTCCTTCAGTTCCTCTATATTTCTAACCAAACAACTTTTCAGCAAGCTTCTCTTCAGTTTTAAGTTGCTCAACAATTCCTCCCGCCACTTGTGCCTCCCTGAAACACATCAGTTCCTACTTAGAAAAGATTAACAAAATAGAATCCTCTTTAGTCCAAACTCTCTTTCCTGCCCAAAATCACATTTTTCCCCATAAGAAAAATCTTCTAATCTCTAATTTGTGTTTTCTGATCTATCAATCTACCTGTGATATCATTACATTCATTTCATTCATTTCCTTTCCCTTCCTACTAGTTTCCCTTACTATCTTTCTTCAGTGTACTCAGATTTTTTTCTCTACCCCGTAGGAAAAGGGAAAAAGGGGGGAGAGGAAGAAAAAGGGAAAAAGGGGAAAGAAGGGAAAGAGGCTTCAGCTGTACTACCCATGTAGTAATTCATTTTCTCTGTAGTAGAGTGAGCTAAAGTTTTAACATGCTCACCTTTGCTGATCTCTCCCAGCTGGCCTGCCTCAGTTTACCCACAATGTTGACTGCTTTTATCAAGCTGTTTGCAAACAAGTGCCTTCCTGCTTCTCCCAACACTTTAAAGAGCTCTCTTAACACTAGCATTGCAACTTCTATCTGCATTAAAATCCCTGTTAAGAACAATGCTTTGTCATGATGCCTGCAAGAACTGGAAACATCAATTCCCGTTGTTAGCCTGTGTCAGTGCATTTCAGTAGTTCCCTCTCTGCCTACACACATAGCACTTAGTCTCAACTTGTATCAGACAAGTTATGTGGTAGATCATCACAGATCATCACTCCAAAATATTTACCAGACTGCCTTTGGCAAATATCCTGATCCAATCCAAGCAGGTGTTAAAAGAATAAAATAAAAGTATAGCTGCACAAATGACAAAATGCTTTTTCTGACACTATTGTCAGCTTCTTGTAATCTGTATGAACCGCAACACTCTCAGAAAATTCACTTCAATTCCTGAAAACATGGAAAAAGTGTGGCTTTTCTTGTTATAAGCATGCCTGCTTTCCCTTGCTGAAATTCAGTCACTGAACTTTGATGGCCAGGTTCTAGATTATATCAAAGCCATATCCCTCCCAAGAGAAACAGCTGTAAGTAAGAAATTACATGAAGTGTGAGGAGAGACAGCAGCTGCCTCTTGATAAAAGAGTTCTATCCTTCACTCCTCTGAGATAGAACTCAGGGAAATAATTGATTACACATGATCTCCCTCATTCCATTTTTAAAAGAATGATCACTGAAAAAAATACTGACCAAATAAGCTTTGTAAAATTGATCTTAATATTTCCTTAATCCTCACTGGTCTTATTTTAAAGTAAATTACAGGACATGCTCATCTTGTCCTGTCTAGGGGTAAAGGCTATGAATCTGCTCCTTCCTTGTTCGTTGTCACATACCTTTGAGTGACTAACTGCATAAACTATATTGAAATAGTTTGCTTTTTTAAATAAAATGCAATTGTTCTTATAGGAATGCATCCATCTAATCTGTACATATGAACTATTTTTATACATATTCATCCAGCTAATCTGTATTCTTATGCCAATAAAACACAACAATATCCTTCTATTTTCCCTGTTACTAGAACAGACCTACACATCATTGATCATCTTTTAAGAGTCATTTGAATGACGTCCATGAAGTCCCTTACCGACTTGTTCAGAGTCAAAACAACTTCTCTTCTGTTATTGGAAAGATTTAAGACTTCAAAAGTAATTTCTGGTATTTAAAATTTGTCTTTCCCATGACACCAAAACTTATTACTACATTTGACTGCTCTCCTATAACCAAGCCTGTACACTTAGTCCTAGGAACTTGAACTGAAATACAGAGATCCAGAAACTTATTTCATCCAAGAAAACATCCTTATAAATTATCATACCCCGAAGAAATTTTACTTCTCTTCCCAAGTAGCTTCATTTCCTGAACATTCTACTAAAGGGAGTCTGTACCAGTCTGTATCTTTATTAGCAGGTCTTGTCCTTGACAGTCAACTGAAAACTATCAAAATCCAAACTGCTTTTAAAAGACTCACAGGTATATTTACAAGTATTTTCTCAGTTTGTTGGTTTTTGGTTTGTTTTTTTTTTTAAGCAAGTGATACTGCCTGTAAAAGACATGTGGTCCTGTCCTGCCTTTGCCACTTCAAAAGAGCGAAAGAAGCATTTTTTGGAAAAAAAAAAAAAAAATCAAGCATACATCTGTGTTACCTACATGGGATCACAATTCATCTTTTTCTCATTGGATTATGAATATTTTCTGACACCACAATGATCCCTAATGCGAGAGTTTACTTTGAACAACGGAAACAGACTTCTAAAAAACAGTCTCTTTGTCCTGAAAAACTACTAAGTGAGAAATTGTAACATATTTTATACCTTTTAAATGGGGAACACCACAGATTCTTACAACAGAGGGAATTATTGACTATTACCACTACACTTAGACACACACAAAAAAACCTGGGCTTGTGTTAGTTCTACTGCAGATGATAAGTGTAATTTCACTATTATACAACCAAATTATTCTCAAAAAACTGTAATTTCACAAAAAAAAAGTTACTTGCTCATTCTTCAATAAGTGTGACAAATGTACATCTGTACTGTTAACAAATATAAGCCCTGCTATTTGGCAGTGGCAACTATTTTCTTCCTAGAGGATGTGTTCATACCCTACTGTATTTTATGCTTGGCACATAGTGATGCAAGACAAACACAGTCAATGCTATTTTAATTTTCCTTAGACCATAAAAAACTGGTGTTGGATAACAGGGAAGGGTTAGGAGAGGAGAACAGAAAGGGAATGCACCTATGGACCACTTAGCCAGAAGCCCTGCACACCCTGAACAGCTCAGTGTGTGGCGAAAGTACACATTAACTTCCATATGGGTTCCACAAATGACAAATCAGTGATGGTCCAGAATTCTACCTCCACAGATGAAAATTGACTCTAACATAGCAAGTTCATTACATTTTTTTTTTTTTCTGTGGCACATCATCCATTTGATCTCTGCATGGACAGGGGTATTTTTCTGGATCTACTAATTATCTACACAGTGTCAGGTCCTATACGAGAGGTCAGGCCCCATCAATGTGAGATCAAAGAGTCCTCTCACCAGAGGGTCAGAAGGACTATTTTGATCTCAGAAACATAAGGTCTGTGAGGAAAATGCAGCAACAGGTAGGCTTATTTACAGATCAAGAGTAATTCTGAAATTGCCTTGGGTAATAGTTCTGTATCAATACCTACACTTCAGAGACTGTCGTGCAAGGAGGAAATACACCTACATCTGTCTTAACTACTTCCCTCTTTTACTGTTGGAAGCAATGAAAACCTAGTTTTTGTAAAAAGATGGAATAGTGAGCAGGACTCTATGCCTCAAACAATGGTGCAAAACGCATCGGGAAAACCAAGTTTGGAACTGAAACCACAATTATTACAAAAGAAAATATTAAGTCAGTTTTCAGGCTGGGTATAGATTCCCACCAGTGCAGTGTTCTTAGTCAGCAGCCCCTTGGAGTGGTAGAAAGCAGTCTCAGGCTGCCCCTGTATGTTACACAGTACACTGTTCCAGTCTTCTCTACCACCAGCCAGAAAGTACGTGGGGAACTGAACTCAAAAACCTGCAGAAGGGATGCATCCAGCACAGCTGACATAGATGAAAAAAGAGAATGCAAAGACATTATTAAAAGGACAGATGATGAATTGATTTCTCCATGTAATTGGAGAATTAATATCTTGCTTATAAAGAAAGGCTGAAAGGTATCTGCCTTTAAACTTACCATGACCAGGCAAAACATAAGTATATGCTGCCATTTGTCTTGGGATAGACAGGCAGGAATTCAGTGTGGTAACAGGATTAAAGTCCAGTTGTAACATTAGGTTCTCATGCTCTGAGGTTTGTCACAAGGTAGTAACTCTTTGGCACCTGAAAATTATTTCTATGGCCTGAACTGCAAAGAGAAGTGATTCTTGAGCATTTGTTCTCTGAAACAGGTGCACAAACAGACTGGAGGACCCAGGCTGTTGACGCTCCCTTTATCAGTCAGCTGCCCTGACAAGAACATATACAATTGTCTCAAGTGAGCAGATATCCAGCTAAAGGTGTTGAGTCTTCTCATGCCATACCAGTAACCTGTCTAGGTGGCTTGCTCAAAACCCTTTATCTCTGAGGGAAAAGGGAATGAGTTCCCTTGTTCCCAAGGCTAATGAAGAACCATTTTCCTTCAAGACAGATTTTTGCAGGGCAGGTCTCCAAAAACACTCATAATGGGAGGTAGAGCAGAGAAGTGGGGCTTCTAGAGAATAGAAAAGCAAACTGGATCAAGTAACTTGTGCTGAGTGTCTAAAACCAAGTTTGATGAAAGAGAGATAACATGTTTTCAAAAGAGTCAAGGAGGATAGTACCAGAGGGATGAAGAGAAAGTTAGCAGCTCCTAAAAATATTGATGTTTCCTTACTGTCAGAGAAACAATGTATCCAAAGATCTTGCTATCATCCAAAGTGGGTGCAGTAACTCTACTTACCATATTGACTTATAGCCAACTATTAGCAGTTTCAATTTCCTCTGTGATTGCAAACTGAAAGGGAGTTGAAATTTAAGAGATTTAGAAAGGCTCTCAAACCCGTATACCTTAGCCATCCCAAAAATCTTGATTTCCAGCCAGCACTATCCAGAAGGTGATGTCTACCTGTTTCTTTGACATTCATTAATTTCAAGGTTTAGAACAGAAAACAAAATGCAATCAAAATTGCTTGTTGAAACAGGCTCCAGGTCTTGTGGCTGCTACTCAGGATTCAGTGCTGCTGAAAATAAGAGAATAAAGACCTATGGCTAATCAGTGCCTCCTCCCTTCAAACTAAGGCATGTTGTTCTTCAAAGACAATACATAGTAGCAAGACTTCATTGTAGTGCAGAGTTGCTGCAAGAGGCGGGAAATCCCTCTGAAAACTCTTTAAAACTTTCTTCATGGTAGGAAGAAATGGTAGGACTGAAGGGCCTCTTAAAGCCCTTTAGGTTGACTAGAAAGTGATCTCAGTACGAGGTGTGCACAGTGTCAATTAGAAATCTTGAATGCTGACAGCGTGGAAATAAGGACTAATTCAGCATCCACAGAATTCTTAGCATTAAGCAAAAAATTAGCCTTTCATATCAGTACTGGAGTTGTTTTTGGCAGTCCCTGAGGAGAGGGAGAGTGACATTTCTGAGCACCACAATCAGTACTGTCAACTGAAGCCAGGCAGAGCAAAAACACAAGGGGAACCAAAGCAATGTCCTGATGTCCATCTTTTTATCAATCCTTGAGGAGTGTGGTGCTTGGCACTCTTGAGTGCCAGCTAATAGGAAAGATGAGGTGGCATACTCTGGGATGCCACTTCTGCTTACATAGTAGGAAACAGCCAGTTTTGGTGCCCACCTCAACGAGTTCTGAGGTTGATACACTCAACTGCTTTTAGCAGAAATATCTAAAATTTCAACTCCTTCTCCCTGCAGCCGGGGAATTCGGATAACACCCATCAAACTCAGTACCCTCCTATTCCTCCTCGCCTCCACTGAGGCTATATAAATGCTAGTTACACAGCTCAGTTAAGCAGGATCATATGTTCCAAGTGACAGACAGATGGAAGATTATTTTTGAAGAACTCATCGGAAGATAAAAACTTTAACAGAGGAAGGCAAACATGAGAAGGAAAACGCACATTAGAGGCCTTTTTAAACACTAAGAAGCAGATCATCAATATATATACAATCACAAAGAATAGCAGCACATTCCATTCTGAATAACAGCTATAGAGTATTAATCAGGCAGACTGTCAGTCTAAAATTAAATGGAAAAGAAACATTTTATACAGTATTATAAGAAAATATTCTAAATCATACCTCCGGTGCCAGGTATTCTGGAGTACCACAGAATGTTTTCATAGTTGCTGCGTCTGTGATTCCTTCTTTGCAAAGTCCAAAATCTGTAATTTTTATGTGTCCATCTTTATCCAACATTAGGTTTTCTAACTGTGTGTTGGGGAGAAAAATATTCCCTTAGTATTTCTTAACAGGACCAATTGATATATTACATCAATTTCGTAAAAAAGGAGTTATTCCTTGCAACTGAATGTAGCTCATTTGTAATTAAAAAAAAATACAGCATCTACTATATTACAGCATTTAACAGTGTTGACTGCCACACAAGTTACAAAATTAGTTAATACTTTAATGCAGTTTACAATAGTAAATCTCAGGTCAATGACATCAGAGGTTTCCTTTGCTCTAACATGACAGCCACTGATCAAGATACTCTTTACCTTCTATACTATCATGAAACAGCCTGTATCCATAAATCCTTAAAATACCTCCAACTTCCAGAACCTTTTCAATAATAGACAGAATTGGGGATAGGGAAGCTACTGATAAAAAAAGCCCTGAGGTAAATTCCTCCTTGTCTACTTGCAAAGGTCACTTCTTAAATTGTGAATATGTACCTCTGCATGCTTTGCATTGCTTTTTAAATATATGATCCTTGCTTTGAAATGTGAAAACATTCAGAATAATGGCTAAGATCACTTTCCCAAAAGGTTGTAATTAGCTGTACTTAAAATACAGATAGAACTGAAACTAAGGAAAACATTTAAAATAACTTTTCTCAACAGAAAATGGTTTGGTTTTTAGAAACTACAAGGCATGTAGAGAAAATACAGAGAACAATCATAGCCCTGTCATTCTAAGTCTGCATAAAGCCTGAAATACAATCAAAGGTATATATTTCCCGTTGAGTCTAGGTGTGTTACAAAGAAAATGCAAAGTAGACAAAATGAGAAAGAGAAGATTAATTATGTCAAACTCCTCTTTCCTTATTATTTAGAATTTAAATAATATCATTCCTTGACCAGACAATTCTATATTTTCACAGCATTTCACACTATTACAACAGATTCTGCTACAAACAGGTAATTCAGTATTTTGTTTTCTCTTTGCCTCCCTGAACAGAACTTGCCTACCATTGCCTCCTTCTCCTCTGTTCCTGTACAAAGAATTGCATGAATGACTTCCACTACTGTGCATGTACAACAGGAAAGCACAATCTCCTGTACATGAAATTAAAGGCTTGACACAGAAATAAAATTGTCTCATCATGGACTTTAGACATACCTCCTACACAAGTTAGAAAATGTTCCTGTTGAAAACAGAGGTTATTCTTCCATAGAACATGGTGTGTCACAGAGTACCTGGACCAACAGATTACCAGGCAAGTGTATACACTGGCAAATCTAAAGCAAACTACATTCCAATAAGAGGGATCTTTCCCAAGATACAAAAGACAAAATAATTTTGAAATGAATGCTGAAATAAATTCTTTTTCTGTTGAAGTATTCTGAATTCTTTTAAATGTTTCCATTGCATACAGAAACACCTCTTTGCTGAGATAAAAAGAATGCAGTGACAGTGTTTCAATTCACCACTTCCCTTGTTTGGGGACATAGAGAATCGTATTTGAGATTTGTGCTGAGATCTAAGTTAAGTTCTGAGTAACAGGGCAGGGGGTAGGGAGCACGAGGATCAGAACTTTGAATCTCCTTCAAGTGTTGCTACTACAGTATCCTGTTCCATTTTACAATCAAGTTAAAGTCAGGGAATGTACCCATCTAGAGATTACTATATCAAACAACTTCCTCCAGCACACACAGAACTTAAAACTGAACACAGATTTTTTTTTTTCCCATTAACTCTGAATAGTGCAACTTTATAATTACTCTGTGTTTGTCCCCATAGTCTCTGCAAAAACAAAAATTTGATTACTTTTTTTTCTTTCTTTTTTTACCTTGAGATCACGGTACACAATCTTCCCAGAATGCAGATAGTCCAGGGCAGAGACAATTTCTGCACCATAGAAGCGTGTGCGGTCCTCTGAGAACACCCGCTCTCTCGACAAATGGAAAAACAGCTGCAGGGTAAACAGCAGGGACAGGATTGTAATAATTACTGATTTAGTGGGGGAAATTAACACAAACATAAAACACCTCTCATCACCATATTGTGATGATAGATAGTGTACTCTCAGTGGACACTCAGCACTCTTAGACAGCAGCTGGCTTATCTTTTCCAGGTTTCCAAAGGGAGAAAGCGAGCTGTTAAATCAGCGTTTTAATCAATATACCAATCTTGTTTAAGGCATTCTGCTTGCTACTCATTTAACCTTCAGTTACCAGAGGAAAAAAAAAAGAAGAAATACACAACAGCATCACTCTGTACTCCTCCCTCTGCTACCTCCTCTGATTTTAGCTTTAAGCCACTGAGAAATATCACTAAAATGTAGAGATTTTGGTTCTGCCTCATGTTTGTCAGTACTTTAGTAACTTTTCTTCAAACTGAAAAAGATCTAGTTCTTCAATAGACTTGGCCTGAGTGGGGAACTGTCATTTTACAAAACACACATTCATACTACCAGCAGTAGTAGTCACTAGAAAAAGCAAATCAACGATGCTTAGGGCTTATAAAAACAAATCTATGTACTTAGTGTATTTCTCTGCTACAATGTAAATATTGGTTTGGGTGTTTTGTCTCTTCTTTAATACCTTTTAAGTAACAGCACTTTGCAGGCACTTTGCAGTCTTTCAGCAAAAAAATAAGTCATTATGTACTGCCAGTAATTTCAGCTGCAGTGAAAAAGTGTAAGATGAAGGTCTGTAAGGTTGTCAGTATCTTAATGGATAAAACATCACACTCAGAACCTGGAACAACATCTAAAAAGAGCACATTTTAGCTATTCAATTCAAATGTTTTCTAAAATTGTGAGTTTTAATTACTGTTTAAAGCAAGTTTGGGTAATTCCTCAAGCAAAGATTAGTGAGTATATTTCTGTATTCTCCTTAAGACCAAATCAGCCATGTTACAATGTTTTTGGCTTCACCCCAGGAGCTAACACTCAACAAAACAGAAACAAAAAATGTTATCGTTTATAAATTAAATATAGACAATGAAATCCGCTACAACTATGCATGCAGGTTTGAGTTAGTTTATTTCTTCCCACTGTTTAAAGTATTAAGTAGATGAAAATTTTGAAATGGTGAGTTAGGTTAAAAAAAACCCCCAAAAGCTAACCAATGAAAAGAAGCCAATGATGTGCTTAATCTGTCTTTATCACATCCTACTTTATGCCTTTGGAAAATCTCCTTTATTCACATGGCACAGAACAGTGCAGGAATTACTGCAGCTTGTTTTCAGTGGGTAGACTTCTGGACGTGGCACTTGAGGACAGGGTTTAGGGGCAATTCTGGTGGTGCTGGGTTGATGGTTGGACTAAATAATAGTGAAGGTTGCTTCAAACTTTGATAATTCTGTGACTTTTCAAAGCATAATTAAAAAGTCACTGCTATGAACTAGAAGCCAGCTTCTTTTCTGAGAGTTGCAATTCATAATAATAGGTGTATCAATTTTGTCTTAGCCTAAACAAAATTCCCAGTAAACTGAGCCTTTTGGCAGCATAGACCTGTATAAGCAGAGACTTCACAGAATACAGAAACTGCACTATGATTTAAAGAAAATACTTAAAATTTTGTTCATTGTATTTGGATTCTCCTTTCAACTTCTTTTCCAGCGCTCAAGACACCCTGTATAAAAATGGCAAACCTGCATGACAAGGGGGATCTTTATTTTGCAGGTGTGTCTGTTGCTCCTGTTGCTCACCTGTTCAGGCACCAGTCCCTGGTGGGACATGAGCTCTCTCTGTAGTGACTTGCTCCCTGCACTGATGGCCCAGTAGTGGTCAGTCCAATCACAAGACCCATCCACACTAAGCAACCAAGTCTGACTTCATGAAATACCTCATGTGTTACCAAACTGGGAAAAGAACAAGTACATTTCCCAATTTGTGTGGTCCTTTCCACACATTTCTGTATTATTTAAATAGAAAGCAAAGACCACTAAGTAGAATTTCATTCACATAAAGCAAAATACAAAATTTATGTAATTTATGCCTTTGTCTGTTTCATGGTCTCTTTCATAAATAATGAACTAGTGCTACTGGTTTTTAAGAGTGGGGTTTGGTTTGGATTTTGGTTTTTTTTTGGTGTTTTGCTGGTTTTTTGTTTGTTTGTTTGTCTGGATTAAAAGTAATTAAAAATATAGGTCAACACTCCAAAAATTTGTAACTTCCAGTCAGCCCCACATTTCATATCTATTCTAAAGGACTATTGCAATTTTCTGTTTGAAAGAGACTAATCCAGTAGTAGCTGAACAGCAGCCTTAGAAAATTCTAAAACTTCAGGATACTTGTCACCAACACTTTTGTTTTAGTTTCCATTTAAAAAGTGTCCCAAATCTGAATCTGAAAGTTGGTAGCCTGACAAATTAACATACAAAAAAATTTACTTTCTTTAGTGTTTATTTCCAACAAGATTACTGATATTAATTAAAAATACCAACTTCAATGTAAAATGACCAGCTAGAAACAACTAACAACAGTTGTGCTTGTTGAAGAAACTGTGAGCTTCTGAGTCAGCTTATTTTAATGTATATGTGACACTACAGTCACTCTTCTTCACATCATTATAGCACCTAACAGAGCTGTCACCAAACCATACTTGCTAGTTTTGAATGAAGAACATACATTTAGATATAAAAATGCACATTAAAAGCACATTCATACACTCAGATATATGCTAAAGATATTAAGCAGATTCTAAAATTATAATAGGGAAAGCAAGGAGATTACAGCATAATTTTCAGCTAATTATTTAGCCGGTTCACTATTTCAGAATAATTCTGCCACTGTGTTCTATTTACAATTGTCAGAACAAGAAGATTATATTTATTAAGTCAAAGAAGGAAAAGAAGAAATGTGATGGAAGGTTAAGAAATGGTTTCCAACATTTTCACTATTTATTGATTTACAGTTATTTAATATGTGCTATAAAATCACTGGAATTGCCATAGAAATAGCTTTGGCACAAAGAAAGCCATTCTGCACATAACATTTTTGATGGCATACATGAGGGTGCTATTGTTACAGTGAGGACTGGAGCTACAAATTTCCTGGTATGCCTTTAAAAACTGAACAACAATGCTGTCATGGGGCTTTTCCTAATAAAAAAAATTAATGGAAAAATTTAAATGAAGATCAAACATAGAAATATATTCAGCTGCAGATACAAGCATGCCAAATTTATAAAAGACACAGCCTTGTATCAATTGATATGTTGAAGTTGTACACACGCTAGTGACCTACTTAGCATGTTGTAAGTTGAATTTTTGGCTCTTGCTGCTGTGTACTGGGTTTGCTCAGCTCTATATTTTATATTTGAGTGTTGATTTTGCAAAATACTTGCAGTAGCAACCTTGAAATTTCAAATTATTTATTTATTGTTTCAGACTTCATACTGCTTCTTGGCACATTCTATACCCAAAAAAATATAGCACCCTTATCATGGACTATAATAATTTAAGGCTGAGGAACATTCTCTTGTTTACTTATTTTTTATTAAGTAGGTTGTAAATCCTCTGTCTTTTTTTTTCCTAGACAGTAATAGCACTTGTTCAATTACAACAAGCCATTTAGTTCTCTCCTGCCTAATGAATTGAAGAGCTGTGAAACAAAAATGCCACGAGGAACAGAGATCCAGAATTCTTATGTGGAGAACCATCTGAACAAATTTTAGGGTCTAATTTTATTATACACATAATTACCAATTAAGTTTGTTACAAAGTACGGAATCTGGAATTATCCTTAAATGCAGAGCGAGGAAGTTAATCAACTTATTAGTCAGCTGAATCAGTATACTCTGCAGAGTAATGTATGTAATAGGTTTCATTCCTAAAACGTTTTTAACCTTTAAAGCAAAATACTGGAAATAAAAACTGGGAACATACACTCTAAAGTATTCCCCAAAAATAAAAAGCCATTTGGTCAACTCAGCTAAGCCAGATGAAATTTTTTTTCTAAAAACCAAATTTCAATTTCTTAATGATACTTTAACATAATTCCTTCAGTACAACAAAGGTATTGAGAAGCAATTACAGTGGCAGACTTATCCTTCTAGCTATACACTTCAACATAGTTTATGATCAATAGATATTGGTAAACATTTCACCCACAGAGTCTAAAAGAAAATAAAATGAAGACAAAATTAAGCTTTTGGCCCACAAGAATTATTTCAAGATTGGGCATTTGGCAGCAGAAAAAACATTCTCAGTATAAGGAAAACATATTCAATATTTCCATCTGAATAATTTGTTTGGGAAAAATAATCCTCTAATGGTTTGCTTTAGTATATTAAAATACATTATATTCTGGGTTTTTTTTAATGGAATCCAAAGGAGAACTCTTTACTGTAATGCTTTGTACACTGTACAAGAGCACACACATAGACCAGTAAAACAGATGCAGTTACATTTTCATTGTAACATGTTCTCTTATTAACTGAGCCCAACCAACTTGAAGTTACATAGGCAAGGTAAGGCAAAGATAAATTGTTACTGTTATGGAGGGATATTAACTTCACCATCGATCTAGATTTTAATAGATACAAAAGATTCTTGCTTATAGTCATTTAACACAACTACTTCTCCAGTATGAAGTTCTGTGCCCCTTTTCTTGATTGTTTTCCTTTCTACCTATAGAAAGAGGAAGCAAAGACTCCTACTACTGACCACAGTTTTTATTACTGTACTAGGGCAGATGCCTAAATTGTGGCATTTTCTTGCTTTCACCTGGATAGGAGACAAGAATACATATACAAGCTTCAAGGACTCCTTCATGAGAACTGTTTGAGTAATAGTGCTCCGGAAAGACATAATCTATGAAAATTCCCAACAAACTGATTCAGGCACAACAGTTTACCTAAAAAGAAATATGTCATCCAAAGGACTTTGAAACTGAAGCACACTGAAGGTAGCACAGCACTGGAGAGAATCAAAAGCAACATGATACATCTATGGTCAACTCCCCATTAGAAGGATATAACTAAAAGATGAGTTTTCAACACCTCCAACAGTTAGAATACATAGGGAAATGTAATTTCCTTGGAACACGGACAGAATAGTAGATAGAAGCAGCAAAAGCAAAAGGTCTGTGTATCATATAAGCTAAAATGCTGGCTAAACTTTGAGCAACTTACTTCCAGTAACTCTGAGTTAATAACAAGGCTATTTTATACAAATATTAAATCCTCTGTATGTTTTGGAAGACACTGACTAAAGTCTGAAATTCACAAGAAAATTTGGTAAGATCAAAGATTCTCCTATTAAAAAAGACAGTTTGTCCAACTTACTATTCCAGATCTCTAGTCAAAGAGAAGCACGTGTGCAAATCAAGAGAGTTTCCTCAAAGAATACTGTCTACTCTCAAAAGGTCATTTTTCCCACTGTGGCAAAACTTCAGAGTTAGCTTCACTGAATTAGAGAACCATCAGCAAAGTACATGAGCAACACTGACAAACAGCAGCATCATACCTGGCAGAAAATAGCCCAATCCTGGCACAAGTACATTGCAATTGCTCAAATCCCCAAAGCAAAAGCAGGCTGCCACCCACAAACCCACGACACACGACACTTGCAGTCATAGCCATGAAGTTGCACCACCCAATGCAAAGAAATGCATTGACCAAACTACAATTGACCAAAACACAGTCAGAGCATCCTCAATAATAAGAAAGGAGTTGAAAACATCCTCTGTGGGCTCTGCTCTGCATCCAAACAGGATGGAAAAGTACCTTTCAAAAAGACAAATAGCTACATTACAGGATGATGTTAAAAACATACTGTCAAACCGTCTCCCCAGAGATTACAGAAATGCAGTAAGACAGAGGAAAACCATGAAGAATGAGCTAGTTTATAAGACAATACTTAAAACTCATTGCAGACAGTATTGACTTAATATTGGTGATATAAATTCAATCTCAAATAAGCCAGCTGAGTGTCCAAGAGAAGGCTGTTATCCCTTTACTGTCAAGGGAGATTTTTGTATCTGGTTCAATGCCTGTGATGTGCAGAACTGGGTTTATACATTGAGTTAAACAAGTCATCCTCCCATATAAGAACCCTATAGCACCACATTTAGGCATGGCTGGTAGAGGATGGCCAAGGACAAGCTGGGATCCAATGGACTGCAGGCACTGGGATTATAGCTAAGCACAGTTTTATTGCAGGAGAAGACAGCTAAAGCATCATGTATCATACCACAGCAATTCTTGAATGAAGAAAGGTTTTTAATAAAAACTCCTGGTGGAAACACTTAGTTCTTCAACATTACCATGAAGCTTATAGTTGACAAAATTAGGAAAATCCCCCAGTTCATGTTGTAACAAGACACAGTCTGAATAGCAAACAGCATCTAAAAGGTAGATAAAAGCCCTCTTCTTTGATTGCAGTTCTCTAATTCCATTTACTGGGTATCATTTTTGATATTTCATTCTTTAGTAAACAGCTGGAGGACAGCAATGGCTCCAAAGCTAACAACACTCTAAGAAGTTTAGTACTTTAGTTGAAATTTCCAGAGTACCCAGCAAGTGAAGTGGAGACAAGCTAAGAAAATATGAATGCTCTACTCTTTTCCAATAGTTATTTGTAATAGTTATAGCAAAAAGAGCACACATTTAATATTAAAACAAAAGTAACACTCATCAACATTATTTTTGCTTGTTTACACTGGATTATGACTGTTTCATGCCAGAACATGCTATAATAGGCTTAAATAAAAAGAACAATAAGCAAGTATATGTAATTATTTTTCTAGCATTATCTCTAACTATACTGAAGTCTAATTTTTTCAGAAGAGGAACTAGTTTTGACAGAAAAGTTAGAAAAACGTGTCAACTTTTTTTTTTTAATAAAACAGTTCAACTTTTTTTTATAAAAGCCCTTTAATGATACTAGAAAGCAAAAAGGCATAGAAAAAATATAACCTTAAAAGTACAATCCAGTGACAGCCTTACTGTTACAAGAGCAGAACATCTTTCTTAAACTTACCTCTCCACCGTTAACATACTCCATCACAAAACACAAACGATCCTTTGTCTGGAAGGAATATTTCAAGGACTTGCAAAGAAAACAGCAAAATCAAACCAATTATCATATTATATTAACCCAACAGCTTGCACTTAAACTGTAACAAACTGTTATCTTTTTAGGTAGAAAATTCTGATTTTGGTAAGAACTTTAAGAGTAATTAGAAGTGGTACTTTTTATCTGGAGCTTGGGATGAAATAACACAAAAACTTTCAAGTGTTTCTTCATCTCTGCTTCATGTCCACTGATATGAAAACATCATGCTTATTACAATAAAGTATTAAACGGCTACTAAAACACACAATTTCATACTTCATTTCTTACTGCCATACACATTACCAGCTATTTCCACTCACTCTGCTTTATGATGTCCACTTCCACAGTGCCCATGAAGAGAGAGATTATCATATTCTTTTTCATTTCCCCCAAATGAAATCTTAGAAGTCATCTTAACATCCAGCATGCTTTCATTTCCAAAGCAAGAACTCTCTAGTTTCATATTATGGAATGTTAAGAATGCTAAGTGCCAAATTAATATATTAATTTCTATATCATTTTAAAGTTGCAACAGATGTTATGATCTTAATTAAAATTTTTGATTTATCAACGTTGACTTATCAGTGACACCACAGAAAATCTACAGATAAAGACTTGTCCTAGAAGAAATAAAATAGTAGAACTACATGTGACTAAACTGCATGTCTCAATACAAAACCTGCTGAAGAATAACAGAAAGATAAGAAGATACAAACACAGTACCATTGTTGCATTTTTTGATGGGAGGTACCCCTTCTCCTGCTCACCACTACACTTTAATTCAAGAAACACTACAGGATCTCCTTCATCTTTACTGAATTTCCAAGAATATTTTGGCCCACCAATGTAAATGCAACCTTCTGCTTTCCAAAAAAATTAAGTTTTTCTAAATAGGAAAGCTTCCATGCTATACTTTGAAATTTTAATACAAAAAAATTCCTGGTCTCAAAAAGCACGTTCATTATATTTTGAAATAAGGGGAAGTATTTTTTAATATATTCTCAAACAAGAGGAATCAGAATTACTTCTAAAGTTAAATTAATTAATTGTAATTTGTAATGAGTCTCAAAATTTTCATCTTTTTAGTCTTTCCTTCTATTAAATATTAACCATATGAAGACAAAGGTAGTGGGGTTTCAGTTTTGTGGCTCTGTGAGCTACTTATTTTGCACAGTTATTTTTATTGTTTTGCTGAATTCTTAAATTTTCTTGGTAAAAAATGCTTACACCTCTGTGAAATTAGTAACTTTTATTTTAGAAGTGTTCATATACAAAAACTGCAAAAAATTGCCCAACAGTTACACAGTTCTACAATTAATTTTCAGTACAGTAAAGCTTTACAAATTTATTAAAAACTTTATTTCTGAATTCTTAATTACATATCTGGATAAAGGATATCATAAGCACCAGATAGCTATTGATTGTTTACAAATCATCATGAGAAAGAATTCAAAATTTATAAAATATGTTCAAATAAGGATGTTAAATATTACCTGCTAATGTACTTAAAACTAGTTCCCAATACTTACTGTTAAAAAAGGGTGTCTGGTGTTTTTCAATACTCTGCTTTCTGTAAGAGTATGAGCCACTTCATCCTGAGGAAGGAATAAAGAGGAGAAGAAGTAGGTCTGAATTAAGATATTAAATTGTTATTAAATTAATTATAAGGAAAAGGCCACTTTCAAAAAGAGAAAGCTACTGTGTTTTTGAAAAATGAATGAATCCTCACATTTTTTGAGGAAATATTTAACGAAAAACCTATTTAAGATATTGTATTTGGCTTTCTTATTTTCTTGCTTTAAAATGAAGTCTTTACATACAATTCAGAGAAGAAAGAAATTATAATATTGGATTTGATAGCTTAAAAACATAAGTCATCACAACTTCACAGTTCTGGTATGAATCACCTGAACAATGTATCTACAGAGAGACTAAACCAGTGTGTGAGACATGTACACACAGAGTAACTGACAGACAAATATAAAACCCTGTCTCATTTAGCCAAGTGTTCACTAAAGTCAGGCTTTCTGTTTTTAAACTTTCACTTGGTCTGGTGTTGGTTTTGTTTTTATCCACCCAAGCTGTCCATAGGAGCCCAGTGGTGAACATTGCTCCTCTGACCAGGCTGAGCATCCCTAAGGACATTGGTCTCATCCTCGGGAGTGGGAGATGTCCACACAAACCGCCAACTCATTTCCAGCCACAATTTGGAAAAGAAGCACTTTGGAGAGAGTCAGTGACACTCTCCTGTCTGCGAGCCTGAACGGGAAAGATAAAAACAAGCTCTGTACCAAAGTGAGAGAAGGAAACTAAGGCAGCTGCTGTAGATGTTTGCTTCCTGGCAAGCCCATCCATGTTTGCTCCCTGCTTCCTCCACAGACCCTCTCACAGCCCCTGGGGTGGGCAGCGTGCAGGGGATAAAGAGGGAGCCTGGGGGTGACAACGAGGTGCCAGGGGCACGGCTGTGGACCCCAACAGCCCCAGGCTGCAGAGAGCAGAGCTGGGCAGGGCGGGGAAGAGCAGGGCTGGGCTGGGCTGGGCAGGGCTGGGCTGGGCAGAGCTGAGCTGAGCTGGGGTGAGGGGACTGGGATGGCGGCAGAGGGCTCACCCTGAGCTGCAACACCAGCAGCTCCTGAGGGCTAAGGAAAAGAGCACAGCTCTCAGGTGCTTCACAGCATGAACACACAGCCATTTTATACAATTCTGCATGTAATGCAGGCTGTGAATCCCCCGGCCCAGGCTGCCAGGGACCAGGCCTGAAACGCCCAGGAGCCACTGGGAGGGTGATGCTATTTTCTGTAGTACTGAGCTTCATGTCACACAGAACTAAAGACTACCCTGGTGTGACTCAAACTTCAACTGTAATCCTACAGAAGTAAATACATTTAGTCAGAGTACACATTATTATTGCCACGCATAATACCAATATAACATTATTGTACTACACACATGCTAATCAGACTATGCTCTGAAGATAAGGTATTATTAAATGGAAAGTAAACACAGATGTCAGGAGTTTTAAATTAGATTTTAAAAATTGTCAAAATAGGAAGTTGAACAACAGCAACAGAGTCAGTGGTAATAAATTATGATGCCATTTAGTTGAAGAGCAGTGCAACACTGAGTATATACACTAAAATGATATACAGGGGGAAACACAAAAACAAAAACAACACCAAACCACCCCCAAAAATACAAAACAACAACAACAACAACAAAAATCACTTTAAGGAGAAAAACAAGCATAAAGGTTCATTTATTTATTTATTTTTAAACCTCTGTGGTTCACCAGATATATGGCATAAAAAGCTGGCAATGGCCAGTTTTGCTGGAATTGCTTCATGAGTCTGTAATACTGGTAGCAATTTCCATGTAAGTGTAGTATAAATGTCTCATGTAAACAGGATAAACAGATTTAATCTGAACTGGGCAGATGCTATACAGCTGTCAATGCACCACTTTTCTGCTTCATACTGTGCTTAGGGGTATAACCTTCTATAGGGCTACTTTTTGCACAGGCAGGTGGCAACAGGACAAGAGGAAATGGTTTTAAACTAAAAGGAGAGAGATTTAAAGGAAATGTTAGGAAGAAATTCTTTACTGAGCGAGTGGTGAGACACTGGGAACAGGTTGCCCAGAGAAACTGTGCATGCCCCATCCCTGGAGGTGTTCAAGGCCAGGTTGGATGGGGCTTTCAGCAACCTGGTGTAGTGGAAGGTGTCCCTGCCCACAGCAGGGGAATTGGAACAAGATGATCTTTTAGGTGCCTTCCAACCAAAGCCATTCTGTGATTCTAGAGCATATATTACATCACTTACAGCTGAATTGGGACTGCAGATCTATTCTACCCAGTGACCATATCCTTAGTACTGATCTCCAGAGTTAAATGCTATTGAAAAGCCCCATAGAATGTCCACAGCCTGACTGGGCTAGACAGCTAAATTCAAACTCAAACAGTTCCATCTCTGATTTATTCAAAATTTCTCTCCCTTAATACATCTTTGAACAAGATTTTTTTGCTCACCTTAGACAAAGTTACCCAATAATCAGCTGAAATCAATTCTAAAAAGTCAGTGATATTGTAGCGGCCAACAAAGTAATTAGAAAAACCCTAAAATCTAAAAATCTGTTTGGTATGTTATTGATACAAAGAAACAAGCTGAGATCCTCTGAAGGCTGGAAGAATACAAACGAGCAGCTGCAGAAAAGGAGCTCACAAGATCTCCTGAGCATCCCCAGATGCCAGGGGTGAGCAGAGCACTGGTCAAGGATGTCAGGCTGGAGACTGAGGCTCAGCACACAGCAACCAGACAGGCTCTGAGACCCACAGGGCAAAGCACAGAGATTGCTGCCAGGTCTTACAAGGAGGTGCTCCTTCCCATGCAGAATCAAGGGAGTACAGCAGCAATACCCTCTGCTCTTCCTGGATCTCCTGACTATGAAAAGAGGGCACTCTGCTGCTGTTAGCCCAAACCATGCACATTCTGACCAGGCTGCCACTGCACACAAGGCAGCTGCCGAGGGCACGTAGAACTCATAGGTCAGTCTCTTCACTGCTGAAGACAGAAATTTAAGTCTCTCCCTCTGTAGCAGGGCTAGTTTTAATGATACTCAAGGAAATATAATTGTCTTTGAGCCTCCACTCCTCTGCCAAATTTAATTGCAACTGATCTACACATTCTAAAGCTGTTAGAAAGTGAGTGACAGACAATGAATACAGACTGCAAAACTCTTGTAAGCCCTGTTTTCATAGGTCAATAGGAAAATCATACCAATCTGAAGGATATTTTAATATTTAATATATGTAGAACAGCATTCACATTCCATTTTTATGGATACGATATTGTTAGCCTCAAGCATTCAAAAATATCAGTGGGACCCACATCCCTCAAAACATCCTCATTTAATAATTGGGATTATTTTTAATTGTGTCTTATGTTGCTACATGTATGTGGGTTTCTTGCTTTCAACTTGTTCTGTGGAAGTGGGATTCAAAACTTCAGAAATGCTAGAAACAAAGCTCAGAGTAGATGATCTGTATTTAAGCTTGAGTGATATTATGACCAAGCAAAAGATCCAGTGACACTAATCAAGTTTAAGTGATTAGACAATGCCAGTTTAAACAACAACTTCAGACATCAGCTTCAGACTTCCCCTATTTCTCAAAACTGAAAAAATGGAATCATTAGTCCATGCATAGCACTCTTATACAATATAGCAGGAACAGAGCACAGGCCCATTACATTAAATAAACCTGCAACTGACTTAGAAAAAAAGTGAAGTATCCAGTATGCCCCACAACGCACTTTTTGTTGTATCAACTCAGATTGCATTATCTTCCTGGTCAGTAAACTCTCTCAGTGTTTTAGCACATTCTAGATTATAAAATACTGGGAAAAGGCATGCAAAACAATGCATTCTTGTTTTCTGAAGATACACACAAACTTCTATCAAACTAAGTTATCATAAAAAAATCAATACACTTTATGTGTTAAATACTGATTATTCCATTCTTTAAAATGACCCAATATTAAAAATATAGCCTTTCTTACCTTTGCAATAATTACTTCTTTTTTCAAAATCTTCATAGCGTAGTATTTGCCACTAGCCTTCTCTCGGACCAGGATAACTTTGCCAAATGTGCCTTTGCCCAGTAGTTTTAAGTAGTCAAAATCATTCATTGTCTATAAGGAGCAAAGAACAAGGATTAGCAAGACTTAGATTAACCAGTTCCAACATATAACCAAACCCTGTTGCCGATAAAATAAGAGCAGTTTACAAGAATAGGCCCACTTCTATGATTAAGTTTGTAATCAAAGAATTGTTTATGTTGTGAAAGATCATCAAGTCCTGCTGTTAATCCAGCACCACCAAGTCTGCCACTAATCCCTAAATGCCACATCTACATGTCTTCTAAACAGGTATGGTGACTGCCACTTCCCTGGGCATCCTGTTTCAATGCCTGACAATTCTTTCAATGAAGAAATTTTTCCTAATATCCACTCTAAACTTCCCCTGGAGCAACCTGAGGCCACTTTCATTCTATCCCTTCTTACTTGGGCAAGGAGACCAATCCCCCTCCTCTGGCTATGTCCTCCCTTCAGGCAGTTGTAGAGAACAGTAAGGTCCCCTCTGAGACTTTCTTCAGGCTAAACATTCCCAGCTCCCTCAGCTCCTCCTCATAAGACCTTGCCCTGCACACTTCACCAGCTCTGTTGCCCCTTTCTGGGCACATTACAGCATGGATCAGATCACTGAACCTTTCCTCGTGGATTATGGGGGTTTCATTCTGCTTCCCCTCCCTGTCTTCCAGTTCAGGGAAGGCCTGAATGCCCAGACAACACTGGTCTTGCTGCTGTTGACCAAGGCAAAGAAGGCAGCTAACTGCTGTCATTAGACCACCAGGATAAACAGTTCAGTAGTATTATTATAATTCTCTAAAGTCAAGTACTGGACACACTTTTATATATATGAAGCACACACAAGACAAAGCCCTAGCCTAAAGCAGCATTTCCAGAATGCACCACATTTCAGAAAGTTAATCAAGTCCTGCATTACCAGGGACACACAAACATGGTGTATCAGTAGGTTTTGCAGAACACCAACCACTGCACTGATGGCTTTTTCAGAGCATACACGATCCTCACTGAAATACAGTATCTGTAAGACTTTACAGCAGCCTTTGCATTAGAATTACACTTTTTAAAATTTCAGTACAAATTACAATGATGTGGTATTTACATTAATCAATCTGACTCTGAAAAGGAGGAGGTGGCAAATTTTCACCTTTCCTGTGACTGTTACTGCCCTAGTTTTGCAGGTTGAACACAGTACATCCAAGAGCTGTTTCCATCAACAGACAAATAGAGTCTTAGTAGGTTTATCAGCTCAACTGGTGTATCACACATGGTAAGAATATTACCAGATGATCTCAGATCCCAAAGCAGTATAGCCACTTTCCCAAGCCCAAAGTTTGAGTGAATAATCCTCTTAGTTACACAAGTTCATTTCACAGCCAGTTCAGAAGCATCAACTCCATGGTCTATGCATTATATGCAAAGATGAGGATGCAGAGAAAAAACAGAACAATACTGAGAGCACAGTGACTGCACAGGGCTGCCTCGAATTGACAGCAGAATTTCCTTGGCCAATCACTGTGTGCTTTTACAGCACATCTTTCAGTGTGCTGTGTTCCTGGCTTGGTTGCAGTACCACAAAACCATAAAGTTGTGCAACTGGAGAAAAGCACTAAAAAATTCTGAAAGGAAATACACTCACCTATTCTTGTTATAGCACTGTCCCTCAGTATCAATGACTTTTCTTCCTTTGTGACAAGCACACCTCAAAACATTTTTAAAGAGTAATTATACTCTGAGCCTCAGTATTGCTAAGTTAAATATACTTAATCCTGTTTTGTGAGAGAAAAAGATCATCCCTTATCTTTCATCTTCTCAGTGTCTCTTTCTATCACTAGTCGTGGCCTCAGGCAGTTGCTGTTCTGGATAAACTACTTCTACTTGTATTTTCCACAAGAGAATTAGTACTTTCTCTACCAGAAATACCTCTTAACACTGCCTACACATTTCACACACATTCCAGGTGCAGAGGCATTGGGCATATCCCCAGTGCGCAGTCACAAGAAGTGGCAGCAAAATATATTCACTTGTGCAAAAGAATAAAGGGTAAAATTACCTTCTGAAATTATTTATTCCTTTAAGCTCAAGTGCATGATATTATTATTGTAGATCTGAATTTGCTGTTGACAAACTCTGAAAGTAATTCATGCATTTGTTCACTCAGAGTCAGTTTGCAGTCTGCTCACATAAGAGGTAGAACTGAAGTTCCATCCACCACATTAATGCACAATTCCTTAGCTTTAAAGTGTTCAACCTGCAACTTCAAACCTGCAAATGGTCTTCAACACTCCATTTAATACCTGGATACCTGGATGTTTCAAAGCTTTATTAAGGAGTAGATGCTTCCCATATATCAATTTTCTAGCTATATCAATAGGAATGAAATCTTTTTCCCATCCAATTGTTGATTGGTAGCATCTAAGCAAACTAACTTTGCTGCTCATTTTGCAGGGACAGATCTTGCTTTGCTGCCCAAACCACCTCACATCAGAAGGAACAAAACTGCATTTATCCCAGCAAGAAATAGGGGTAACAGAGATTTCAAAGGCTCGGTATAGTTTTTTTTATAGTAAAGCAAGCTCACTTTACATAACTGAATGTAAAGTTAAAAGTTTATTAGTACTGACAAATCCTTGAAGAGTCAACTCTTCCAAAAACTACTCTAATGTGTGGTAACTCACGGAGCATGATGTCGTATGTAAAGCTGTGATCACAACACTGTGTGGCTCCTCGTATTCAATCAACTAAAGGTAAGACTTCTCAGTGATCACTTTCAGTTCAGTACTTTGGAAAGTCAGGTTATCTACTCGATGGTTCTGTGACAACCATTAAGCAGAAAACAACTGCCTTTCAGCAAAAGCAGTGAATATTGACAAAAAACCCAAGAAAAATTAAAAATGCATTCAAAACCCAATCTGGGCAGAAGATGAGTAATTCAGGGCAGAATCCTTCATCATAAACGATCGTGTTCCCTGACATGAAAGAATGGCTGATAAAAAATAGTGAGCTAGTGACTGTAACAACTTATCCCTTTAATAGTCACAAATTTATGACATCACAAGCAGCCTCAAAGGAGTCCTATCTCCAACATTTCTGATTTTCTCTAAGACACTGGAATTAGAGAGCGACCATCAGAGTCTGAATAAAACCAGTTCAGAAAAGCTGCACTTTGCCCATACACAGAAAGAGGATCTTGGCTCAACTGATTGCAGACATGGATTTGATGCTAAGGCCAGCAAGTCAGTCAAATTGCAAGACTGATTTGCCCAAAATTTGCTTACATAATGTTCAGCAAAGCAGTCATGAATCTAGATGCAAGTTCAGTGAAAACAATTTAAAAATATATGTATATTTATAAGAGAAAGGTAATAGGTTTGCAAGATTTTGAGCCATGTCTTAACAGCACATTATGGTGGTAGTGTTAGTGCTAAGAATAAAGTCTCCTGATGCTCTCATTCCTTAGAAGCTTCGCAGAACACTTAGAGATGATTTGCAGTGCAGGGTGACTCAAAAAGTCTGCCAAAGAACACAAGGCCTTGAGAGATAAAAACACAGATGCCATAGCTAGGGGTGTACTGAAAACTGGTGGAAAAATGGAAATACTTCCTAAACCTGAGGGAAGATGGTAACTTTGGAGGCTCCCGTAAGATTGGATTCTTTCTCCTTTCTTGATTTTCCCTAGTTTTTATTCCTACTGTATTCCAAGTTTTTAACCTTTTTCTTCATTACATTACTTTTAGGTTTCCTCTGAAAAATCTGTTCTTTATTTATCCTGCATCCCAGAAATCAAATTTGTAAACAAAGAAAAGCAATGAAGCCACAAGAGACCGCACTAACAAAAAAAACGTTATGATGTTCAGCCTTCTATAAAACCTTTTTACTCCCCCAAGGGAATATCTGTTCACCATCTAAACACACCATCCCTATGGATGATCTATTCAAAAAAATACACCCTAATGTAAGTGCTGAAAATTCCTACCAAAGAAACTAACGTTTTTTTTAATTCCTGATGTGCACAACGATTAGACCACGTGGAGTTTTCATTTGATTTCATCAGGGAAAAACTTTACTAAGAAGTAATAGTATGGCAAGAAATAAAAGTAGTTTGCTAAGAATTTTGAGTATTACAAATTTTCGTGATGTGTAAAACTTAAAATGCATGTTGACACCATTTTAAAAAATTGGGAAAAAGAAGAGGTGCCTCTGGTTCTTCCAGCTAATCTAAGCAGGGTGTAGCTGTCGCATCTATTCAAATCAAGTTTCACATCCTAAAGGCTGTTTTCTTCTCGCCACCTTTTCAGAGGAGAACAGGCCCAACTCCTCTCTGTCTTGTCTCTTAATCTGATTATGCTCTTCTACTCATATGTATACCATCTGGTGCATGCACAAGCAAAATTCACTGGGCTTAGATGTAAAATCAGGTGACAAAACAAGCTTTTGTCAAAAAAGGACACATTGTGTAAAAATCCCTGAAAGGAAAGAAATCAAAAAAAAAAAGCAATAAAGATTCATTAAGTCATTATAACTGAAATGGTTCTGATTACATTAACAACTATGAAAGCTTAAACAACAGCTTTTCAGAGACATTTCTACAAAACAGAAACAGTTTTAAAAAGACCTATTTTTCACAATTTCAATGAAGACGGAGGCAGTGGCAATTCCCTGTCATAATGGTCACTTCACATTTTTTACTCCAAAAACTTCTCAGCATCTTTCACTAACATCTTCCAACAGTTAGAAATCTGCTGTGGGATTCTGAGTTTTAATTGTTTTTAATTTTTTTCTTTTTTTTTACTTTATTATCTTTTTTTTCCTAGTTCTGATATTTTGCTCTGTTATTAGATGTTGAAGATCAACATTTTTCATTTCACCTTTGTTTTGCAGATTTTGCTTTTGTCTTGTTGCCAAAACCATTAAATATTCTATAGCACTGGCCATACACTGTCCCAGCATATTATTTCAGCATTTCTTAAAGCACAAGTGGCAAGACAGAGACAAAACTGATCCTCCTACTCCTGTTCCTACAAACTCTTTTGTTGTATGGGAAAACACATTGTACTGTGAACAAGGAGAACACATTCCAGATAAACTACTTGCATCAGACAGCATTAATTTTGACACCTGAAAAATGAGTGTTGCTATGCAATGGTTTTGTACTCCACTAAGAGGATACACAAGCTTGGAACATTGCTCAGATCTTTAATAGAGCTTCCCTTTCCCAAATCCCTTCCACATAATCACACTGCCTCTCACAAGGCTGACACATCTTAAACACTGCTTCTGTCTTGCTGTCATTTATCATATTTTACCCTGGAGTGCAATCATTAAATTTCCATGCCACCAGGCTAAAGGTGCAACGCCAGCCTGACAATATATGTTCAGAGTATTGTTACAGCTCTATATAATTGATTTTACCTTTTTCTATAATAGACAAAAGTTAGAAATTTGCATACAATGAACCTGCATAAAAGAACTCTGTTTAGACTGCAAACTCAAGTTCTCAAAAATTAGGACATGACAGACCTAAAGTTACCTATGACACCTCTGTTATATTCTTAAGGGTGTAGTCCTCAGCTCTGACTTTTCTATGACTTACTTCATGTAGCACAACAAACAAAACATGCTGTATTAGTAAATTAAGAAATGTTCACCATTTCTTGTTCATCACTCAAAGGCATTCAGTTATGTGAGCTATAAGACTGTTTTGCTCTGTCAGCAGAGTTCTACTTAGTTTTCTACAGGCTTCACTTCTAGCTAGAAAAAGTTAAGTCAGCCCTATGTAAACTGGTTATTATTTTTCATGCAATTTCAGTGCATTTCTTGATTCATGTCAACTCTGTATAGTAAATGAGAGACATGAGTTTGAGTAGTCCATACACGACAAAATGGAGACACATAAGCAAACTTTGAGTGGCATCAGATCTTTAAAACATGCTCTTGGTTGTGTGTGTAACCTGTTGACTCTGGAGATGCAAGCACAAGTATGTTATAGCCAACAATGTACATATGTTCCTACTTACACCTAAAACTGTAAAGGACTGCATAGAAAGGAAATGCTGTTTTTTCTTACTCCATTGAAAACTAAAGCAAAGTTATTTCCCAAGTTAGCAAAACCCAAGGTCATTAAAAGCCAGATTCTGCTAGCCTTTTTCATGCAAATTGCCTAATTTGTACTGGGTATTATTTGCATGAGAAAAGGGGCAAAAATACTTGTCCAAAGAAAATATTTTATTACCATACTTCTAAAATAGAAAGCAAACAAGAGGATGAAATAATAGTCAAACAATAAGCAGAATTTTAGCATGTGCCTGAATGGTTGAACCTTGTTTTTCAGAAGTGCTATATCAGCTTAACAAATAAACAAAACTAGAGCAGTTCAGCTTTATTGAAATAAGTAAGTACTTTGATCTTCCAATACACTGAAATTTATGTTTAAACACTATTCCCTGCATATTGCCTTATCCAACCAGACCATTCTACAAAAGTTATTTTTTAAGGTCATTACCTTTCTTTTATGATGGGTTGTTGAAGCATCCATCTCTTCTTCTCCTATATTGTCTATCTGAGATGTTGGACTACAGTTCATCCTCTCCTCTTCTTGCCTCTGAAGTCTGTCTGCTACAGCCTGGATTGCTTCTGTCCATTCTTCCCTATCATGAGCAAGCCAACATTTCTATTAGAAATTCATAAAATATGTTACATAGTTTATAAAGTTTTTCACATGCTACATTGCTTCAATGTTCAATTCTCATGTTAAAAAGCAGAAGATTCATATTAATTAATCACTCCTATTTCCTTCCAAATCCTGCATTTTGTTAAAGAGGGTGAAGTTGACCAGAAAGGATCACTATATTGATTACTTCAAGAATTAGCAGTTTCTGATTCTGCAAGTATTTTACTAGTGGAAACTTGAAAACACTTGTTCCAGGTATAATACACCTGAGAGCATAGGATATCCTCTCCTAGGCGATAGTATCTCATAATAATAACTTGCTATTTTAAGAGACTTTTTGGTGTTCCCCCTCCCTTCAAGACATTTTCACAGAAAAAAAAAAATATTAAACCATATCATGTGTTCAACTCCTTGTCTGTCTCCTCTTAAAACTCAGCTTACAGGCTTTTTTGCAAATTTCCCTCAAAAGAGGTGCTCAAAGGTAACTTAATTCCTGCAAGCATCCTAAAAACCGGTGGCTGCACTGAGGGGCAGGCCCAGGTGAGGGTTTCTGTGGAGCAGGACCAGCAGAGCAGCACAGACACACCAGGCAGCCCTTGAGCAGGTCACAGCCCCACACCCAGCACGGCACCTGCTGCCTTTTGCTCAGCAAATAAGTGATATTATTGTGGCATTTATTACTGAATGCAGTATGACCTACAACACTGCACAGAAGAAAGACAGGGTGGAGACACAGTACCCAGGTAGAATAAAAAAACCTCCAAGTGAAATAACAGAAAAAACAAAGTTGTTGGTTATTTACTGATACAAAAAATAATAGCCAGATCATAATACTGGTCTCAAAAGGACAGATGTCCACAGTGGGAAGATTCAGTGCATCTAACCATAGAAAGAAGAGAAAAAATTTGAGTGTGTTATCCCATATCTCCCACATGCATTAAAAAAGTTTTTGATGCATTAAAAAAGTTAATTCTTAAGAGTTTGTGAATGTTTACCGAAACAAGAAAAATTAATAAGCCAACATAAAATAAATTATAATAAGCATGTTGCTTTCTGTGCCAAAAGAGAGGAGAACATTAAGAGGAGTAAGACAGCAAGGCTGGAAATATTTCAATCCAGGCTTTGGATGTTCAAAATTTAACACTTCAGAGACACATCATGAAATAGTTTTGGCTTATTTGAACACACTCATCCCACCTACTCGCAGGCAACTCTTATACTAGTTATGAGCTCAGATAATATTTTACAGAAGCTGACTTAAAAATCTTTAACTAACTGCTCACATGTGCTCAGAATGCCACAGTTCCAAGCGCTGATTGCTGTGCAGGCCCAGCAAAGACTCTGCTGAGGCTTCTGCACAAGGATTGTGAAAAGGAGAACAAGAATAAAACTCTCACCTTTCCTCTGGAGTGTCCACGTGGAACGTCCTCTCTATGACAGTGGTCCACTGAAGACATCTGATAATGAACGTGTTCGGCTTTGGGCGCTCTGTTTTCATCAGCTGACATTCTAGACAAATATATGACATTGCCTTTTTTATACGTTGCCAGTTAATTGGTGAAGAGCAAATAAAATCACTTTGATGAAATTCATTCAGCTTATGTATCCCCATTCAGGATCCATCCAGCACACAAGGAAATACAGAACAGCATTAGGACCACAGGCTTGAACAAAAGGTAGCAGGTAATAATTGTAAGGTGAAGAAAACAGTCAGAAGAACTAATGAAACTTTTATCATTGTCCATATAAAGAGTGCCATTTCAATTTGTTTTTTGAGGCTAAGAAGAATATTAGATCCTGGATTGCTACATCATGCCAAGAAAACAGCAGTAGCCACTGGCATATTTTTCCATCTGCACCCAGCAGGAGGAATATGACATTTTCCCTTCAATGGTAACCATGTCACAATTACTGATAGTACTGTCACTTCAGGGTAAGATTTATTGTAAAATAGCCTAACTAAGAAAATTCAGATGTTGAAATTAGTTCGATTACTCAATACAGAACAACCTCACACACACCACCAGTGGGGCTGCCCCAGGAAATCATCTAATTCTCTTTGTGCCCTAGGGCAGAATCAGGGCTACCTATGGTATTTCCTGTAAGTATTTCTGTACACTCTTTCTAAAATACCGAAAAAGTACTAATTTCAAAACCCCTGTAAGCAAACTATTCTATCCAACTATAAATAAATAAACTATTTTTATTGCTGTAAGATTTTTCCTAGGATTTAATGGAACTGCTCCTATAATTTCAGAATACTGTTTCTTGTCCTTTTGACTAAATTACTGCATCTTTTCAGCAGCAAATGTCTAAATCCCTTTTAGACATTTGAACACTGCTTTATCTCTCTTCAGTCTTCTTTTAGTCAGTTTAATCGATCTGTCCCTCACCAGTTGTGTTTTCAGATCCGAGATCTTCCCTGTTCCACAATTCTAGACATAATACAGACCACATATTGCTCCTTTGCTGCAAGACCACAACACTGGCAATTCAGGCAATGGTTTGGTGTTGCTGTGTATTACTTCTACGATGTAGGATAGATACTGCACCAAACATTACAGCTGCAAAACTCTGACAAACTAAAACTCCTTATTCATGCAAATATATTTAAACATTTTTGAGGAGCTAAGGTTACTCTGTCAAAAGTGTTACTTGTTTTCCTGCAGCTACCACAACGTAGACACAAACCATCACATCTCATGTCTGGAATATTATCACTTGTTCAAAGCTGATCCAGATCAAATGTGTGCCTGTGATCTAAAATGATTCATCAGATTCACAAATCAATCAATAATGATATGGTAAATGAATTCCTGTTCACCTACAATCTGCTGTAACTTCTTTTTGATATAGCTACCACCTACTAGTTGACCCACACCTTTTACCTATGTAGCTTACTATTCTTTATTCCAGTTAATGTCAACGCTTTACAGAGTCATATGACATGTAACACCTAACAAGGCATGCTTTCCTTTCACAGAAATAAATTATTTTGGCTCTTCACAAATTCAGCATCCAGAAACCTCAACTATCATCTACTGCAATTTTTTATTTGAAAAAAACAAAGAAGAGTGGAAGTGGATATGTCTATCAATAGTATTTTTTTCTGCAGCTTAGCAGAACACCCCAGAAGCTTGACAGACACAGGTATGAGAAACAAAAGAGGAGTGAATATTGTCCTGTGCACATATATATTCCTTGATGAACAAACTTATATATTCACCATACATCTAAAAATTATTATGGAAGTCAGACTGTTCACTGTCAGGAACGGAGATTGCATTCCATTTAACAAACATTTAATTAAAAAAGAGAAACAGTAGTTCACCCTCATTGCTTACACACATTCTGCTAGGTCTTGGATGGAATGAGAGCCATACTCAACATGTAGAAGAAAGATCTACAGCAGGATGGACACAGGAAGAGGGAGTCTAATACAAAAGCTGGAAGAGAAACAAGGCACACAGAAGCATGATGAAGTAGAGCTGCTTAGGGTACTTAATCAGGGCTGTAGCTCGGTGCAATTACTCAAGAGATCAAAGAAATCCCCATCTTCAGGGGTACAGTTGAAGTCCAGCTATGATCATGGTGACAGTGAAGGTAGGGTTAACAGGGGGTTATTTTTAACTTCCTCAGCTGAAGTTCCAAGGAACATGTGGGGCTACCTTCCTAGCAGAAGAGACTAGAAGCATTGTCTGCTCTAAGATTATCTCATCTTACTCCTGACAAAACCCTCCTCTCATCTTTAATCCTATCACACTTCAATCATGTAGGCTGAAATTTTCTTTACTGGGTGTCTGCCTAAAGCTGCACACTGCTGGAAAACGCTGCTTTTTGGAAAAGAGACTTAAAACTTGGCAAATCAAGACCTTTGGTATCCTTTTAGTACTCCTGTGAAAATGTAAGGCATCTGGCCACACTACATGTGGGAGGGATAAGAGTGCAGTGGGAGGAGGGTAAAAAATTACAGTAACAATTACTAAAGCATAAAATCACTGAAAGTCTATGCATTGAGTATAATCCAGAGGCTACAGCTATCTCCTGCCTCTCCACATGCTAAATTGAAAGAATTTCACTTATTTTCATAATGCCTTACCCTCTTCCTCAGACACTATGAAAAAGAACCTCACTGAGGCAAAATTCAATGTAGAAAGATGGCATACAGCAAGTTATTTACAGGAGAGCTGCTAGGAACATAAGACCAGACAATAAAGGGAGGAAAGTGGTAATAGGACAGGAACCTATATGAGAAAGAAAAGCATGGGGATAGCTAGAGTACAGCCAAACTAGAGTACCTAGGCTAGAGGAAGGAAGGTGAGAAAAGCTGCCAGGGAGAAAAGTGAGCTGACTGTGTAAGGATAGCCTGAAGGAAGAAAGGTACAGAGACAAACCTGCAGAAAAATCTGTACCAATCAAAAAGTACATCCTCTCCAATGCCTCTGATGGAACTGGAGATTTTGAATTCCACCATTTATTTTCTCTTTGCCAACATATATAAATATGCATACATTTAAATTTCATTATTTAAGTTTTCCAACTCACATATGAAAAAAATGGAACGAATAGAATTACACCTGTTTATATCCAAGTGCTATGTATAATATGGCCTTCACCTATATATATAATGTACTACAAAAGTATAATAAATATATATTGGTATGTACTTTAACTAAATCTGTATCTAATATACTATTTATATTAAATTTTTTCAGTCAGCCCTCAAAGTGATTATGCACATTATTAACAAGAACAAAATATTTATTAACATTATAAATAATAATAAAACATTACTAACAAAAACACCCACAGTTCTTCTGAGTTTTCATTACAGATTAACTGAATCGATGAAAGGTAATAAAAAAACCTTAAGAATTGAAAATGCTACTGAAAACAAGAAAAAGCCAGACAAAAATCCCCAAAAATGCCATTTCACTATCATTGGAGGAAATAATTAGAAGACAAAATTTAGCAAAACCCAATTAGGTTTGGTAATATTCTGTTACAAGTGGCTAAAGATTCGATTTCCCCATGGAAGGTTAAAATTGAATACATTCATATCCGTCCCTTAGAAAGTGAAAAGGGTTTCAGAAAGAAGTGGAGGACCAGAGTATTCCTAAAAGAGGTGTACTACCCATTCTTCTCAAGTAGAAAAAATAAATGAAGTCTGCTGATATTTAGTGGCCCCACATGTTTCATGTGCTGCTGTATACAAACGTATGGGATAAACAGTATTCCTGCCATGACTGCAACATGAATAAAAACTTATCTGTGAATATCTTTCACCTACTGCTAGGGGAAAAAAATCTATTAAGATGAATAAGTGCTGTAATACACAGTTACTGCTAATTACCAAAATATTTTTCTACTAATTAGTGGAAAAACCATAGTAGCTTAAGACTGAGTGAATAGTTTGGAAAATACAAAAGCACAGAAGAAAGAGTGAAACTGGCTACTGAGAGCTGGCTCCGAATGCTCGAGTGATAGTTGGGTCATTACCAAGAGTAGAGAACATTCTACCATAATGTCTTCAAGTTTGCTACTATACATAAACATATGTAATTAAAGGACTGAATCTCAACTCAAAACAGTTGGAAGTCTAAATTATCATTCAAAAAGATGAGTAAGCCAGTAAACAGACAGACTCAACTTTGTGTTCTTGTATGCTAGCCATCTACAACTTGGAATTACACATTTTATTCCTAAAGCTTTCTGTCTTTCTGGGATGAAACACTGATCATGAGAACTTTTCCTTTAATATTAGAGGGGAAGAAAAACCTTGGGGGAGAACATTTGTTCAAAGCAGCAAAATACAAAAGCAGTAACAGAGAATTACAACTCTGTTCCAACAAGTGCATAGCACTCCTCTGGCCATTTTTGGATGCATACAGAAAATGGAAAAAAAAATTAAATTAAAACAGTACAAAGAAATGCAATGGATGTTTCTCAGTTATTGAAATTATCCTTTTAAAAAAAAAAACAAAGTCAGGTACGTAACAGAAGTTAACTTTTGTCTTCATATCGACAACCAACCTGACAATTCTAAAATGTTAGACTATCTTTTTCAAATAACTGCTACTGTCTAAATTAAGTAGTAATGCTAGTTAAACTCTCCTGAGCAACTCTAACTACAAACTGTATTTCAAAACGTTCTGTTTACTTTACACCATTCTGAACCACAGATGACAAAGTTTGCTTGAAGCTGTAATTACTCTGCAAAGCTGGGAAGCCAATTAGAGGGCCTGAAACCTGCCAGTTCCAAAAAAAAAAAA
>VWZS01007269.1:399543-484329 GCA_013397075.1 Rhabdornis inornatus
GATCATCTGTTCAGATTTTATTAAAAAGTTTAAAGTTTGAATTCTATAACTTTAACTGTATAATCACCAACATTTCTTTCCTAAATGCAGTCATTCAGCACAAAAAAAACATAGAACGCTAATACCATTTTATTATTTCATATTCAAATGGTTTCAACTTCAGCAGAATGTGTTGATATGGCTAGACAAGAATACTAAACATTCAAGCAGCCATAAAAATTTCTACTAAAAAATGAACAGAAGGTTGCATCTGAGGAATTATTTCTAATACAGACAATACAGACTGAGCTTTAGCATAGAGGAGAACTTCCTGTGATTATCAAACTATATCCAAAAAATAGTATCAAGCTACTGCTTGCATTGTTTATAGTGTTTGCAGTGTTTAACATATAGGGAGAGTGTTGTCTTTACACAGATCTCTATCTCTCTATGTATCTATCTATTTGCATAATAATTTCACCTTGATTTCTTATTTTTCCCTTGGTCTTTCCTTTACAAGATAAACATTTTTGTCCCAACCTTTGCCTATTTAATTGCTAATCTAATTTTTTTTCATATGAAAATTTAATGAACACACTCCTTACAAATACCTTCTTCTATTGTTGCTACTCTGCACTCCAAATCCACACTTCTCTTATGACGATTTTTGTTAGACAAATAGTAGACAACTAGCAGAACTAATAAACCATTTTCATAACACAGAGACAGATACACATATTTTTGCTCATATGCACATGAAAATCCATGAATTTTACATATAGGAACAAACATATGCACCCATACACACACCCTTAGTTTGGTCCCCTTTTGATTCTCCCACTTGTTCCCCCACTCCCTAAGGGAAATCTACTTCTCTGAGGCTTTCCAAAAGCCCTTGCTCTTTCTTACTACATCTTATCTATGGGGAGTATCACCCTAAACTTAAATTTGGTCACACAAGATTTATGTGAACAATTTATTATCTCTTCTTTGATCCAAACAAATACAGGTTTACCCTAAAAATACTACTCCCAAAACTGTCATAATAGATTGTTTTCATCCATCATTCCCTTGATTACACCACTCTTTTTTTTGGCATTTCCCATCTCTTACCCAGCTCTATCACATTAAATATAGGTAGCTTTTCAACACTGCCTGTCCCCACAGTCTACTCTCATCCTTGTCATCATTTTTTATTCAGTATCAAAATGCCACCCATCCCTTTACTGTTACAATTTCATAATCAGTTCTCTAAAGCATTTCTAATCTCTCTCTGTTTGTCATACTAGTTATCTTTAAAACCCTCCTTAAAACTCTCCTTTCACCATGCCTTAAAATGAAGAGGGAGGGAAAGGAAGGAAGAAAATAAGGGAGATGAGAGTAAAAATCTAACCTTGACAATGGATTAGTTGTTGATGTGCTGAGACCACTGCCTGTACTACAGGCTAATACTGTCTCATAGTTTTCTCATACTCCCCCCATCTGTTTGCATCCATCTGCTGTCACTTGTTTTATATTTGGAATTTTAGTATTTTGGAGCAGGGACTGACTTTTTGTTCTGTATGGGTAAAAATCCCACTTCTGTGGGGCTTGGCTCATTATATGTGCTTTGATACTATAACAACATATATGACAAAAAAGCCCTAATTATATTCTTTGAAGCTGTAAAAGATTAAACTTTGTGCAGTTCATCATGCTGCAAAGTTTTTTATTTCCAATACTTCAAAAAGTACCGAAGTAGTATCTATGTCTTCCTGTCACTGCAACTAGCCTGTCATTTTCCCCTTCATGCAAAGAGGGAGAAAGGAATAGGAGATTTCTGCATGGGTTTTGCCTGGGCTTTACCTTGTTTCAATGGAAGACAGTAAAATTACACATCATCTCTGTCTTTCATGCAAACACCCCCGTTTTATTTAAGCAGTTGGGTATATCACTCTGGCATAAAAACTTTCAGGCCTGGCTATAAACTTCTAAGTCAAAGGACAGGATACCAACTGTATCACCTAGAAACCATTCATAACACAATTTTAAAGCCTCCCAAACATTTCTCCATCCAACACAGATGGAAGTATTTCCTATAAACAATAGATTTGAGTCTGCATTTCCATAGGTGTATTTGCAAATGCAGACATGTACATAGACTTTTTCTCTCCACAAGTATTTTCAATATTGAATGAACATTACTTATTCAATCCTACTACTATTACTTTGGAATCAAATTCACACTGTAATTATAACTACAGTTATATCTTATCTCTGGGTTCATGGAATCTAGTATTGCAACACATTTTTTTAAATGGACTTAAATCTCATTGGAAAGTTATTTTTGAAGTTGCACACAAGGTCGTGTCTAATGCAGAAGTATTTTGATAGATTAATCTCACTTGAAACAGACATACATATTTTCCTACCCATTTTTTTAAAGAATGTCTTCAGAATTCTTTAAGCCCTAACATCAGTCCACTGTAACCTTGCAATTTTCCTGTTTTGAAGATTTTTAAATCATAAAAATAATAAAATCTTGTCTCTGGCCCACAGAAAAGTTAAGACTAGGAAAAAGTAGCACAGATTCTCCATTTAGAGTAGCCAAGGTTCTTGATAATCACTCCCACAGAGAAAATAAAAATAAAATAAAGTTTATAAAAGGTTATGTTTTCATAATAATAATATTATAATAAACTGTTTTTTCTTTTTAAAGACAAGAAAAAGGGTAGCTGTACCAGAGTGCTTAGAAAGCATTATCTTTCAAGATAGGAAAAAAGTTCCAGGTGACATCATTTTTGGCCAAAGCTCAAAGGATACTGTGAAGGGATACAGCTCTTCCCAATTATTCCCCATGTAAAGATCAAAATGAAGGCAAAGGGCCAATTCTTAGAGATACTTCATCCCAAATGTGCTGTGTGATTACCTACACACTCACTGCGCATGTGAGAAGTTGGGTTTTTTTTAAATCAGTTACAAATCTTCCTTAAGTAGAACTGAAGTAGAATTCTTCCCCACTCTGCCTTCTCAAATAATGATGACAATCAAAGACCAAAGTGGTTTACATAAAGCAGCGTTTATTCCACTTATACAACAGTAGGCCAGTTGAAAACAGCATTTTGAGGCCATGTTGGGCTTTTTTGAGGGGGTAGGATACAATTGAGGAAATATGTCCTGTTACCCAGAGTATTAGTTTTGTTTTCAAAGAAGCATAATGGAGTTTTAAAAGACAGGACTTTTTTATCAGGCCTTTGCCTGTACAGAGAAGTCATACCAACTGAATCCAAAATTATTTTTAAACTGGTTCTGACTGCATAAATGCCTAAGCAAAAGCAATTTAAATTAACATATTTTATTTTGCAGTTGAAGTGGGCTAGGAATGCACACCCACTCAGTTACCATGACTCAGTCAATCAAGAGTATCTGTACAAGCTACAGCAGTTTGATTACTTGCAACTGCTCCTCTACCTGCAAAGAGCTGAACTGATTTTGAACCAGACAATTCCAGAGCTCACACCTCTGAATTTACCCCTGAAAACCAGTACCACCCGGTTCCAAGTTTTCACAATGAACTTCCCACCCATGTAATTACACCGCCTTCACTTCTCTTCAAGTGCATGGTAAGATACCACAGCAGAGCTTTTTGTGAGTCTCAGTGTCAGGGATGAGCATTAAGGGACTAACAGCCTGCTTCAAATACACAGCTCTCACAACTCCCATTTAAAAGAAGGTGGTTCTGTTAGGTATAAAATAAGCTGGCTCCACAGGAGAGGAACCAGTGATTCCTACACACTACTCAGTGTCACCAAATCTGGCTGATTTGTTCACCCTGCAACATTGCAGCAGCTCCGAGATGCAGTGCAGGATGCCCATGGCTGCCTTCCCTGTGCACTCAAAAGTTGGGAGAGCAGTGGCCACAGGGGGGTAAAGCCCATTCAGGACACCTAAGGCCAGCCTGTGTCTTTGCCCAGGGCTCAGCTTCACCCAGCCCCACTCTGTCATACCCTCCACTCAACTGCGTTTCATCTTCAGTGCTCCAAGAAGAGAGATTCCCCCATCTCCATTTCAGGCCCACATGGTTCCCCTGCATTTTGGGTGGCTGACAATGGACTGTAGCACATGTGTGCTGCCTCAGTTTCTCCCTCTCTAAGTAAAGAGTCTACCTGCTTACACACACACTTCCAAATGCCTTCCTCCCACATTTCCTCCTAGATCACCCCAAGGAAAAGGGATGGCCTCTGAACACTCCATTCTGTGACAAAACATTCCTCAATGAGAAAGGCTCTATCAACAAAGACATATTTATCACTGGAAGCCCTTTTAGCAGTATGTAAAATAACTTCATTCTCTCAAGCCTTCTCATCATTCCCAATGGAGTCCACAGATGGCAAAAGACCAAGGAAAGAGAAATGCTTAGGTGCAGAACTTTAAAGTTATCTTGGAAGGAATCAGGGAGCTACACTAGGGAAAATGATCCTATGCCTGGGAAGAGATGTCACAGGAGTTCAAGGCAGGGGACACTGGTGGGAAAATGTCTGCACAGTGGAAGTAACCAGCTTGACAGAGCTGCTTATGAAAGTTTTAAACCACACAACAAGTATCATACAAAGTAGAACTGTGCAAACATTCCCATGTTTAACTCCAACAGTACTACGAAAATAATACCACAGCCTTGGCCTTTTCTACTTAAATAACAAATTGCAGGCAAGAGCCAAAGATGTCTATCATTTGGAGAGCAAAAAGTAGACTGAGACCACACTCTCACTTTACAGATAGCTACAAAGATTACATGAAGATAGGACTGTAAAGACATATCTTTAAGTCCCTGCCAACCTAATCAAGATGGTATTAACAGTGATCTCACACTCCATCTGCCTGGCTAGTAATTTATGAAAAACGTACTTCACTATTACAGGAAAAATATGTTGCGCTGCTTGTGGCCACAAAC
Organism: Rhabdornis inornatus; assembly: GCA_013397075.1. NCBI lineage: Eukaryota > Metazoa > Chordata > Aves > Passeriformes > Rhabdornithidae > Rhabdornis > Rhabdornis inornatus. The sequence goes on from VWZS01007269.1 coordinate 404,453, forward strand.
CTACTGCAGCAGCTCAGGAACTCTTGGATCAGAGGCCATGAGACCAGTTCTTGACATTTACCAGGTACTTCCCATGAGATGTGATTCATTCATACAGCAATCCTGTTTGTTTATTTGCCCGACTGATGATCTCATCTTCAGACAGATAGAAGAGCTGATAAAAAACTTACAGTCCCTTGCAATTTAGAGTGTAATACCATCCTGGTTTGTTTTTCATCCTGTGAATTCTACACAGGCACTCCACTTAATTTCATGAGATTCTTTTCATGAGTGATACATCTCCCTATTCTTGCAATGATCAGCCAAGATTTCTGACAAAATTATGCCTTTTCCTGACAGAAAAACAGAAAAAGTCATCTTGCTTCTCAAAACTGGATTTTTTCAATTAGTATTGCATGCTTGTCCCTTTAGCTTACACAGCCTAAGAATCAGACTTGCTAGTTGCAGAATGAATTTTTTTTTGGCAGGGGGGTGGTGGGGGTGGTGATGGTGTCATTTTGGAAAACAATGTGAAATCTTTCAATTTCTATCAAGGCAAAGTTCAGGGACAGCATTCTAATATCAGAATTACATAACAGAACCTCTGGGTAACAACAAAAACCCAACCAAAACCAGTACCAACACACTGGTAATTATGGTATAATAATTGCTAATTCTTTGCTTAGCAGAACTACCATTTGGATCACCCTTCTGGTTGCTGCAGCAAGGAAAGACAGAATATGCAATGAAAAACACGGTAGGGCAGGACAAAAAAATGTACTGTATTTCTAGAAATTGTCTTTCTGCTGCAAACTGGGGAAAAAATACCTAGAAAAATACTACCTGCTAAAAATGAATAGTTAGAATATACAGAGCAATAACTAAGGAATGAATAATAGCCTATGATTTAGTCAAGTCCGACTCATGTGAACAGCTTAAAGACATCACTGCTTTTATGCTGAATACCAGGAAGGCAAAATGAGCCTCTAATTCTCTTAGAAGGCTTGCACAATCAATATAATTGTCTATTGCAATCAGAATACGCAAAGTTTTTCTCTTGTAGCTGTGAGATGAAACAAGGGCTTGGAGCATGAGATTATTTTCTCACCAAATAAAATATACAAATTACTTTGTATACACAAAGGTTGACTCAGTCTCAAGTACAATTTCACCAAGAAAATAAGAAAATTCAGTCTCAGTAGCATTTGTTCCATCTTCAGCAGTGAAGATGAAGGGAACCCTTTCCCTAAGTACAAATATTCTTGTGGTGGCTCCTATACTTCTCCATAAAACTAAACACTGCCACTTTTTGTATTGTAGTACACTTAATAAAATTTTAAAAGAAACTGGGTAAACTCTCTAGTATTCCTCTGAAAGTTTCTAGCTACGATATTTGCAACTCAGATTTTTTTTTGCCCCTTAATTTTCTCCTCAAATACTTTCATTTCTGTTCAGAAACGCTCACCAATGTCACTCTGACAGACCAAAAACCCTACAAATTTGTCTTTTAGAAACATTCTTGGAAAACACACAATCTTCACTTTATCCAACATACACACTTTGTAGCTTTGTTAATATATGCAAATTGTCTGATTGCTTGAAATTACTCATTAACCAGGCTGGAGAGCTGATTACCTGATTATCCAAGAGAAAAATAACTTAGCATGATTTTGTGTCATTTGAAAGTCTAGATAATTTTCTAATTAATTTGAGTTTTCAAGTGAATTCAGAGATGCTAATGAAAAACAGAGGAGGTCAGTGATCTAAATAAAGGTAAACTTTCTAGGAATTTCCTTCTTACAGCAATCATTTGTCAAATGTCACTGTTATTTAGAGACACTTCAGGCACACACACAAAAAATGAGAACTTAGACTTCCAAAAAACATCCAAAAACCAATGCATGGTTCTTCCATGCCACTGTAAATACATCTTGTAGAGCTGGATGTAAGATTAGTGGTGCATTAGTATGGCACATGGCATTAAACTTGCAGTGTTACCAATAAATTCTGAATTATACACGAAGCAATATGTAGCAGATAATCTGTCAATATGCTGAGAGAATAATAAATACTGGAAATACATACTTGCCACTGAAAAGTTGTTGAGTGGATATGGCAGATCCACATCCTGGGGCTTCTCCTTATAGCCTATGAAAGAGCCATCTGTCTTCAGCAGGAAGTATCTTGGCCGCCAGTTTTTTATATATTCTCCTAAAGGAGAAGAAAAAGAAAAAAAAGTTCATTTACACTGTAGAAAAAACCCCAAACATGAATACTAAAAAACATATCACATTATCAGTATCGAACATTAATTATACCAAAATCTTTTCAGATGTTTTCAATTTACAGAGAAAGCCTTAACTCTGTCCAAAAGAAGGGAAAACTGAATTGCAATGATAAGCCTGGACTGTACAACAATGCCTCCGGAAGAAGAAGCCGTAAGTATGGAATACCGATATTGTATAATTCTGAATTTTATCAGACTATACTTTTGAAATATCCTGCATGCTTACACCATAAATAATTTTTTTTTCAGGGAAAAGAAACGAACTCTACATCTTGACTTTAACAACCAAATGAAATCTAAACTGCTACAATGTAGAACACTTATCCTGCTGAGCCAAACTGAAAGTCATTAATTTTCTCAAAACGTACACTAAGCAAATACAAGGAAATTGGGGGTAATGGAAAAACCTACACAAAATGTACTCTAAAAATATAACTGAGTGCAAAAGAAATAAACAAGAAAAAGGAGAAGCCAATCACCTTCTAAGAGATAAGTCCATCAATAAACCTGCCATGCCACCTTTCCCCTACCCCAACCTGAGCAAAAGATTCTGTATTCTGAATCTATGAGGAATTTAGGATCAGAAACATACAGAACACACAACCCCTTAATTAATGCCACTTTTTTGCTACTAAGGGTGAAAAATTTCCTTAATACTATTACACTTTACAATGCCACACCAGAAGTCAGCAACAATTTCATTTTTAGAGTGCAATTACTCAGGTCACTACAGGTTAGTTTAGATTTGCCAAACTTCCCTCACCTTTGATTTCTAGAAATTCTGCAGAGCAAATAATGACTATTACTAAAACTTTATTTAAAGTCACTGTTTCATTATTATACAAGTGAACATTTTCAGGAAAAAAAGTGTATCAACAACACAGAATTTCCTACAAGGAACCTAGGACTTCTCACCATTTGTAAGATGCTCAGAACGAACCATCCCAGGGGCTGCACTGCTGCTGGGCTAAGCCCCAGCCTGGCAGTGCCCTTTTACCACCTCAGCACTTTGTTAGCTACAGCTACACAGTTTTTAGGCCATTCAAAAGTCGAAGAAGTTTACAGCCATCTAACATGGAGGTTACTTCACTAAAGGGTAATCTAAAAATCCATTAACTGCACCTTCACCTTTCCATCACAGCAATCAACTAATTGTCACTGAAGTCCAACATGGGAATTGCTGATACGGCCTTGATGAACTTGAGCACAGCTTGTAAGGATTTTGGCAATACCCATGGCTTAACAAACCCAACTGCAGCCACTAACATGTCCAATTTTCACGTATTTAAGCAGAGAAGGCGAGTAGGGAATACAAGATGGAGAAAAGAAGAGAACAATTAACACTGGGCTATTCAGGCTGGCTTATGTAGCAAAACTCTTCCTATTTAGTCCTGCTTCTAGATAGCTGGGTACTTGCCTGACTTTGCTATACATACATTTTCACATGGGTAGAAAGAACTGAAAAAGCCCAAGTGTGACTTAATTTGACGAATAAACAAATAGAGCAGATATGGCATTAGTTATATTTGTATTGATGCAGAGCTCTATCTCAGGCCTCTGGTTCTAGTTTAGCTGGGTACATCCTTACAGATACTGCCAGTCTAAATTAATTTCACAGCAGGAAATCCCAGTTAACATGAAAGCATGCAAGAAAAACCAAACCAAAGCAAGCAGGTACAAGATACTTTGTAAGCTGAAGAAGAAACCCAAGTACAGCTTGGGAAAACAAATGTGTAACTTTAATACCAACAACAATGAAAAACTATATCAGCATTACATGAAAAGCAATAAATTAACTTTGCTGAATACTTGAACATGAAATAACCATAGGCCTAAGTAAAGGTATGAGTTATATTTCAAAAGTACTTAAAATATGCCCTGCAATAAATTTTCTGAAATCTGCATGGACTCAATAGTTGATGCCAAAACAAAACCTTATGTATCAGATCATCCAATATAAGTTTCAAAAATATTAACATCTTAGTTGCTTTCTTAAAGAAATGAAAAAGAGAATCTTCTGTATTTTTCTAATAAACTGTATCTCATTTCATTGTAAGAGCAGGTGAGAGAAAGTGCCTGTTTCTGGGTTTGCAATCTATCCAGATCTTGGTCTTACCTAGAAAGCAGGCACCAAACCTGCTGAAGAATTTAAAGACAGCATGGGGACAATCTCAACATGCCTAAAGCAGGTCAGTCATCCAAGGGCTCAGGTTTCAAAGAGAGTCCCTCCTTTCTGCAAGGAATAAACTGGAGAGGGAGGCAAGCAGACTTTGCTCTAAGGATCAGGGCTGAGAGGGTAAGTACACTTAACAGTCACTCAGGAAAGAAGGGCAGCCTTTGTTTGCTTATATACACTCTCCAGAATGAAACCTGCTGGAAAAGGAGACCATTCCAACAGACCCAGCACACATGTTTCCAATCCCTTCTGCCTCTTCACTGCTTAGGACAACACTTTAGGTTGGGTACTCAGGAGCAGCCAAACACAGATTCTCTTAATGAGAAAACGGGACAGATTTTAATTACCTACTGAGTTATCCACCTTCTTCTAGAGAAGAACCATTAGAAGAGCAGAATAGCACTTTCAAGCTCATCTGAAGAAAGTTACCAGTTCTGGATAAAAGCTAATCATAGGACAGATAAGTACCAGTTTACCTATGAGCACAGCTGTATCTCTGTTTTCGCTCTACAGACTACAGCCAGACACAGAAAAAGAAATTTAAAAGCAATTGTAAAACACTATGGCTTCATAAGGATCCATATATTTCTTTCACAGACATATTTCTTTGAGGAATGTTTCTCCCAAGTGGTTTCCCAACACGAGTCATGGTCAGACTACTTTTTCAAATCATCTATAAGAACACGCACAAACCTTGGTTTTGTCTTGAAAATACCAATATTCCAATTCCTCTCCAAGGCCTATATGTGAATATTTATCATCTGTCCTATATTTGTTTTGTAATTTAACTAACAAATGGGTGAACACTTTTGAAGACTAAACAGTGGTATCAGTGAACAGTTCACTTAGCTGTTCAAGTGGGTTAAGGGCTCTCAAGATGCTCTCTAGGTGCTCTCTTATAACTGCATTCCTTGTACATAATCTGCCTAAAGATAGAAAGACATTTAAATCCATACTTCTTAATACACGTGGTTACTGATTTGCCTTGAAAGAAATTCTCCATACAAAAAATGCTATAGCAAAGCAGAGTATTTGAAAAGAAAAAACACTTCCAAATGTCTTCTAACTTAGCAGCCCTGCATAAAAAAAGGTGTATTTTCCAGTATTACCAATATTAAATCACTTTAAAAATATTTTGAATGTATGTTTATTAAATATCTCAACACAAGCAACCTAGAGGAAATTCTCATGTGAAATTTCTTAAATCAAGTGAAAAGTAATTCTATGAGAGAGGAGAAGTCCAGGCAGGCTAACCAAACCACAAGACACCCTGACAATTTAATAAAATGGAGCTGCAGTATTTAAAAAGCAGCGGATCTGCCATAGAGCAATAATCGATTTGTACCCTGCTTCCTGCTGAGTTAATGTAAGTTAAATTATTGTTTTGCCTAAATTTACACCCTTCTAAGTTGAAACCCACATTCTTTTAGATCTGTTTATTAGACAGTAAGAAGAGGTCTCTAATTGCAACTAGTGCAGCAAAGAAAGCCAAGTAATTCCTACATCGTTTTAATTCTAGGCCAAGTTTTTTAAGCTACTTGAGGAAAGTGGCACTAGAATATACATCTTGCTGATACATACAGACAATAAATACATATACACAAAATACAAATTTTATGTTGTTGAGGTCTGCTTTTTTAATAACTACTGAGAGAACACACCCAAAAGATTAAGTAAGACAGCAGTATATTCATGAAGCACATGAAAATTCAATCTGATCTTCATGCAAAAAGCACCCTCGTAACATGCAACTCTTTAATTAACTTTGTATTTAATAATACACTGGCTAACAACAGTAACAAAGAGTGCTTAATGAAAGTTTATTTAGAACATGACCCTCGTGGCTGCCTCTTTATTTGCCTCTGTACTGCAACTTTAATGATTTTTCCTTTTTTGCCTTTGACAGCCAGTAACAAGAAACCTGCCTTCAGGACATTTCACAAAATATGTTTATTCCTTCCAGTGATGCAACATTGGTCGTTTTCATGCTGTTGAGAAGCTTCAGAAAGGAGAGCTTTCTAAGAAATTGTATGAGCAGTAAAAAAAATCTGTGTTAGACAAATGCATGATCCAAAAGTTTGTAATTTTTTTCACTTTACCTCATAACCCAAACTCTCTCTTCAAACACATATTTCACCTCAGATTTGGTGGTTGCTATTGTTAGTCTCACCATTTGTAATCCTTAAGCATGTGGAAATTTAGCAATTATTGAAAAACTAATCAGTAATTTAAAATTAATCTTATAATTTTAAAATGTTTTTTAAAAAAAAACACTTCTGCAAACATCTACATTTTTCAATATGTAAATGGTTTCAGAGGTGTGAAGTAAATGTCTTTAATATACAGTGCTGATAAGCAACAGAAACCTGAGTTCAAAAACTTGCTTCCTTAAAAGAAGCAACAGCTGCCACACAGACATAAGTGAGATTTAAGGGGGAAAAAAGTGAGGGAAAAAAACCTTCCAAAAAGAGAACACACCAAAATTCTCCATCTTGTCTGTTCCATCAATTTACTCAAATGGATTTAATAGGAATAATACACAAACATTGTCTCCTCATTTTATTTTATTTTTTTCTCTTTTTTAAGGGACTTTTTTGTTAGATCAAACTCCATACAACTACATTTAATAAATAGAGGGGGAAAACCTGTATTTATTTAAGAGCATTAAGCAACATTACATAAAAGTAAATCACACAATTATATGCAATTTTTTTAAAAAAAGAAACAACTGTAATTAATGTCACGTAAAATAAAATTATCACAAATAATGCCAGTGGTTTAGAGATTGAATTTCCTTACCTTGGCCCTCTGAGGGCAGTGTTACCTAACACACGATTGGAAGCATCAGCAGACTATTTGATTAAGTCAGTAGACACTAAGTAAATGCAAAGCACTTCTGTTAGAATATTTACTTATTTTTAATTCCATTATAAGAAATTTACAGCACAGTTCAAAGCTACCGTAAAAAATAAATGTTTAAGATAACTAAAAAATATACCTATACTCATAATTCATGTCCTTCAATCGAATGTAAGTATGTAATAATATATTATGCAAAGTATTCTACAAAATCTTATTGCATAGTAAAAATTTAAATGAAACTGTGATTTTTTTCTAACGTGCCTTAGCATTTTAAAAGGTATTTTTATTAGATGCCTTCTCCTAAGTATTTGCTGGCAGTTCAAAGAAAAGCAGAATTTGGAACTACCACTTTCTGATTCTCTCTTACACTTTGAGTCGGTGATTATTTATTTATACTAACTGTTTTCCCACAGTTCCCAGTAATGCTGAATGACATTTTGAGCACATCTGTACTTGCATTAGACAAACTAATTTTTCCAATCTCAGCTGAGAAATAGGAAACATTTCATGGTACATATGGGCACTGGCTTATACCACAGCTAGGTTTCCATTAAGTTTCTTGCAAATTGGAAAGTTTAGGTGAGAAAGTTCAAGTACCTTTCACTGTCCACATCATCTCAATAATCCAGCTCAGATAGAAGCTGCTCAATTTACGCCCAGCTATTTACAGGTACGTGGCCAGAACCCAGTGCAAACCACACAGATGTGAATATTCTGCACAAGGCAGCGAGCAGCCTCGCGTATGAGCTCCAGAAGTGCCTCAGCTGAGCAAGGGGGGAGGAAAGCAGGGACAACCCTCTGTCCTCCATGCCAGCCCAGATGCACTGAAGAGCTGGCAAACACTAGATTCTTTGTTCCTGAAGCATTCTAAGTAGTGACCAAAGAGAAGGGTTCCTACTAGGGAAGCAGATTCCTTCCAAGCAGAGGTGCAGGCACAGGCAGGGAGAAGTCACGGAGCAGCTCTCCATGGTTTCAGGTGCACATCTGCAGCTAAAGTGATGGGGAGGACCAAATCTCCCCAATGGAAAGATTCTCCCTGCTCTTACTGTAGGGTTTTCTTCCCCCCAGATTGTGAATGCAATGTACAAACATATTCCAGGGTTCTAGGATTCAAATCACCAGCCACTATGGTTTTTTCATTATGACTGGTGGAGTGAGTCATTGTCCTATCTTGTACAAATGCAGCAGCACTTCAGCCCCTGCTATTTATTCAATGATTTCCTGTTGCATTAATAATCTTTTTTCTCAAACATGAAAAAAAATCTAGAGGAAAGTATTCAATAACAGAGAGACAGACATACCATTATTCACACATAAATTCAGTTTTGAAATTGGGCATCTACAGTATCCACTCAAAATTACTGGTGTGTTTTGGCAACACATGGAAAATAGATGTTCATTTTCATATGCATGCAATTTTGTCCTTTTAAAAAATCATACCAGAAATACTGAGTGAGCTGACATCCTGACAAATTGAGAATTGACCTTTACCATGCCCATTGTGAGCCAGCAGGAAGAAAAACTTGCCAGTTTCAACATCACTCTCACTTCCCCCTCATTCTTGAAGGATAAGAATTAGAACAATAAATAAATTAAATAGCAGTTGCTATTAGCACATGCTGTCTGGAACAACAGAGTCCTGTATTGCATCAGCATCTCTGAGCAACAGAGGTGATCAATATTTTCTAAATATGCTTGCTATTCGGGAGTGGAAAATGAAGGTCTATATTCCTGAAACATTTAGGAACACTGGTCACATTTTCTAAATATCTCTCTTTAACAAGGCAATATAGGATAAAAGCCCAAAAATGCTGCACTATTTAGATGGTTTTCAGAGCAATTCTTCATTTTTTAATAGTGTGAAGCTGTATTTGTGTAAATGTAAGCGTTTTAAATATTGTTTCACATATTTTTATAGCTAAAACCTTCATGATCTCAGTAATTTTAAATATTTATATATATATTTTTATATAGCACTATAAGCATCAAGTGGTACTTTGTATAACAGAAAAAATACTACTTTCTTTTCTTCTGCTTTTATCAAGTGCTAGTAGAACAAAGGACCTTTTTCGGGTTTTGAAATTATTTTAATATTAAAATATTTTTTAGGACAAGTATACAAACATCTACCTATAAATTACAGTGAATAAGACAGTCAGTTACAGCAGCAACAATTTGAATTAATGTACTTTGCAAAAATGTATTAAGTCAGATGATTAAAACACAAATGCTTTTTACATGTGGCCAAGTTGAGTTAAACATCTTAATATTATCTACTTACAGCATTTTGTAAAACAGCTAACACTGGTTTACACAAGAGATTTCAAACTTTCCATTGTTTGCAAAAGAATATGGTAAGTTTGACAATAGCATTATCATTCAACTGAGTTTCTTTAACAGACACGTACGTTGACAAAAATTATGTGATTTTTCCCCCCTTAAAACTGGTACACTTGCTAGCATGTTTTCACAAAGCAAACTGTCTCACTTTCAAAACTGGCACGTTGCAATAATTTTAAAATAGCTCCTCTGAACTTTCTCCTTGTCACTAGGTGTGCTCCTAGCCTCAACCCTTGCCAGGTGCCAAAAAGCCAGCACCAACACCATTCCCCTACGTTTCTTCCTCAAGGCACATCACTGAAGTCAACCTTTTTGCTTTTTTGCTTAGTCTGCATCATCTGCAAAGAATCAGTACAAGATAAGCCCAAGCATTCCTCAAAGTGCTGGAGCACCCCATTACTGCTGCACACATCATGAGGTATCTTTGGTTGCATGAAGTGCTTCATGATATGCAGCCTTGCAGCACTGCCCAGAGTAACTGAGCTTCCCACCAGCAGTGATGGAACACATTAAACACCACAGTTCTGGCAAGAAGAACCAACAGCCCAACTAACAGGCAAAAAGCAAATCTCCTCTGTCTAGGCTCAGATGCAGAAATTGGTACCTGGACAAGAGGCAGCCACACCTGAATTTCCAGTTAAAACTGACATAATCCAAAATTGACATCTCCCACTCTGCCACAGTGATGACAGAAGGGCACATCAAATGCTCCCATCAGTAGTTATTGTTATCAAGGACCTGCAGATGCTTATTAGATTTAAGATGGAAGACACAATAAAAAGAAGTTCCTTGACTTTTGGTAAGGGCTTGGTGGGAAGCCCTGGTATGGTTCATTCCAATAATATTTAAGGCATGCTGTAAATGACAAAAAAAGCCCTGATACATACTGATAACATGAAGACATGTCTGCAATCCACATCCACAATGCACCTCAACCACTGTTTCATTTTTCAGTTCAGTACGGATATCTGAATGTTGAATGTCATGTAATATTAGAGAAGAAAATGCATTATTTTAAAGTTTCCATGTTTATCTTCAAAGAGATCACCTGTATAACAATGTTTCAATTTAGCCTTTCTGGGCTAATTTAATTTCCCTCTATGCTTGTATCCTTTCTCACATTTCTTTCACAGTACTGTGGAAACTTACCATAATCACTGAACAAAAAATAAGAAAGGATTTTTAGTCAAAGGAAGAAAACTATATTCCTATGGAACAATCCAAATTTATTTTATGTGCAACTGTCAAACAGGAAAATATAAGTTATTCCTGACCAGCTCCTTGTCTTCAGAGAAAGAACTGAAAATAAGATCAAGTGAAAGAGAAAATTAGTTGCTAATCTCATTCTAACCCCTAGCATACTCTATAATACAAGACAATCACCAATTGGCACTTTCTGCATAAGAAAAGCTCAGGATGCAGAAGTAGGGGTATGCAACGCACCAGCCTCGCAGCAGACAGACAAAGCTATGTAAGAACTTGCAAAGCACCTGTCCCCCAAATGTCTGAGATTGAAATAACTACATTACTCCTTCTATGTCCACAAGTACCAAATTTGTTAAGTTGTTGCTTTGGGATTTTTTTTTTTAGCTCACCACATGGAGAAATCAGAAGTTTTCTTCCCTACTGCAAGAAAAGGCTCTTTTTAGGAAAAAACAACGGAGGGAGGGAAGATATTAAACTCCTGAACTAATTAACAGAAGTAAAGGAGGCGGTGGGGGACAATGATAATTAATATGTACCCTCCTCCTAACCAAATCTCCACATACATTCATTCTGTATATGCACACACAACAGCAGCATCATAAACCGTCTCAAGTTCTTGCCATTATTCAGTTCGACATCTGCACATGTTTATGCGTCTCTCCAAACAACCTCTTGAACACCCTGCTGGAGCTGTCATTTTTTTCTTCTCCCTATCTGGCAGATGGCAAGTCAACAATCGGCATCAACAGCAGCCGAATATCTCCCCCCTCCATCCAACCCCCCTAAACAGACACAATAATAACTTCTTTGTGCTTCCCCACAATGCAGCTGCTTAAACCATTTCGCTACAAGGCTGCTTTGCCTTAATAAAAAAAAAAAAAAAATCCCTTCTGTCAAGTCTAAAAAGCAGCATAATGTTAAGCAAGCTAAAGCCACAGCACAGCTGCAAACGGGCAGACACATTGACAGCTCCTCCCTTAACAAAGCCCTGTGAATTGAAGGGGGTTCATCTGAGGCTCACACAGTAATTAGTATAAAAAAGTCCGACAGCCTCTATTATGCTAGGAAAAAAAAACTGGACAGAACTGGGCTGCTGTTTTGCGTCAAGAGTTCTGCTGCAGAGTAGATAAATCATGTTGGGTTTTTTTCCTCTCTTTTTAAAGACAGTAATAAGGAGGATGAGAGAAGCTAATTTGAAAACTTGGACACAGTAATTGTACCATATGGTGAGCATTTATCCCTTCTGAAATACACGCTAACAGTCACTTACATGCACAGTGCTTTGTTTTACAGTTGTTATTCTCCCTACCATATTCATAAAATGGATCTGAATATCCGATACTCCAGAGAAGTTGTGTGTAATTAGCAGCAAAACTGCCTGTGCTTAATATATTGGCCTACCATAGCAATCCAATTAATTGGAAAATCCCATGCCCCCGAATTTAAATAGTGTCCACTTCAAGGACTTTTTTTATTTCTCTCAAAGTGGCTAAATATCACACATAATAAAGTTCAGAGAAGTAATTTATTGACACTAACACTCCTCGATACTGTTGGCTAAAGCACATGAGCAGGAAGTATTTTTCTTCTCATCCATGCAGTATAGACGAATTAAGCCAAGAACCATTTAAGAGTAGCCACAACGTATTTCAGTTCCATCATATTTGGGACAGGAACTACTGAGTAAATTAAAGGTGAAACTGAACTTCAACACAGAGCATGGGAGGGAGACAAAGACTTCAAATCCACTCCCTTACCTCCACCCCCATTTTCTTCCTGGATCGTTCTTCAAAATATTTTTGTTAATAAACCAAACGATTAATTCATAAGGACCTGCAAAATTTGGAAGATACACCATCTAGCCCTTAGGATCTGCTTGTTCCTTAGCACATACTTCCAGCTTTTCACGCTGTTCTTACAACCAAGTCATCACACACAAGATAAGGAACCAGCTGAGTGGAGCTGGGAAAATGTAGGTTTCTTTACAAAAAGAAACACTGTAGTGAAATGGGAACATTAATAAATCTTAAAATGCTGCTTTCAGAAAATAAGATATAGTAAACTTGCAAGCAAGGGGAAAAAAAAAACACAAAAAAACCTCAAACAGTTTAGGAGATGAAAATTTGGTGAAAAATAAACCAGACACAAAATAAAGTCTGCAGCTGAGCATAATACACTTGCAAAAAGCCAAAACGTTTTCTTTCTATTGGTTTTTTGCCTCAGAAGACAACAACAGAATCTACTTCAGGTAACAGAAAAATACTCCCAGTCACTCTAGATCAAAAAGGAGGTATTGGAGCTGACTGTTAAGTACTAAAGAGTCCCAGAACTAGGCAGAATACATCCACAGTTACTAAGAAATTGTAAGTGAGGTGAAAGCTACAGGCAGAAAACAGCTATCCTTCCCTGATAACTGTTCGACTGAATGATTCTAAACGGAGAATTATATCCCACAGCCCCAAGAAAAAAAAAAAAGAAATAAAGAAAAAATAAGTTTAAAAAACCTTGAAAATTTCAAGTCACTTGGCTGGATGGCAATCAAAGAAAACAGCTTAAAATTCTATTTTTAATCACACACTTTAATAACACAAACTTACATAAGATAAACAAGGCAACACTGCTTTTGATAGAAAAATGATACCCATCATATGGGCTATCTTTAAGAATGTCAAGAAAATAAAATGCATGGAGACTGACACAATTTATTTAATCTTTTAAAAAAAAGCTTTTAATAAGTTTAAAGAAACTAATTCCGTGAATGGAAAAAAAACATGTGGTGGAACAGAACAGAGAAAGGAAATTGGGTAAAAGGAGGAAATCAAAATAGGATTACATAGTCTAATGCTCAACTTTTAATCCATGAAGCTCAACAGTTTTCTGTTAGGAGCATTTTCAGCCAATATATACAATGATCTAGGGTTACCACTGCATATAATACCCGACAGTAAAACTATTCGAGTTTCTTAAGAATGTGAAGAATTTCAGAGTGGCAATTCTATGCCAGTGAGCTGAGAAACACCAGATGAAATACAGTGAAGAATTACTTGAATCAATAAACAGTTACAGAAATAACCTGAAATGCTCACACACCGTTTAGTTTTAAATTAACCAATAAAGAATAATTAATATAATCCTTGTTTAAGTATGCAATATCCTCATTTGCAAAGTTACCAAATTTTACTAACACTGTAAATATTATTCCAAGGTAAACAAATAAATTACAGTTTTGAGAATTAAATTTTTAAAAAATGACAAGACAACAGAAGAGCTTCAGAGACAAAACACATACACACACAGAGAAATAACCAGAGTCAGAGAGAAGCAAGAGAAGCAGAGTGAAGAAAGACCGGATTAGGATTCACTTTCAAAGGAAGGAGTACGACCAAAGGGTTTAACAACACAAATGGCCAATAGCAGAGTTCCAGTCATTTCACAGGAACATATTTTCAGAAGAGTTCAGGAAAAGATTTCCAAACATTCTGTATCCACAGTCCTAGCTGAATGCTAGAAGTTCACCACGAAACTAGTGATTTGCACCATGGCAATGCAGCCACTCTTCCACCAATTCAGCATCCAATCCTACCAGCACCTTTAGGAAAAGCCAGCCTCTCCTTGAATGCTGTGACACATTTCCAAACTTGTGTGAGAGCTTTTTCTTAAAACATAAAAACCTCACCATCAGGAAATCAGAGTAAACATTCAACACAGGCATGTTCTTCCTTTAATTGCTATGCATCTTTTGTTCTAGCACAAATCTGGTACTAGCCAGGAAGTATTGATGGTGAATGAAAGTCCCAGTCCTTAGCCACTTGGTTCACCTCAAATAAAACAACCATAAGAATTACCAGGGCAGACCATTTGGGAAGGTGCAGACCAGCTGCACAGGAAGCATGCAGTGTATCCCATGTCCCACTGCATCAGCACTGGCACCCACACAGCTGAGACAGGTGTAAAAAAGCACACCCCAAGAAAAAGGTTTTGACCAGATCAAAACAATTTCAGGTATTGCTACAGCTTGATACAGCTAGTATCAGCACAAAGGAAAGATGGGAGTAATTGACTGGGTGCAAGGAAGATGCAAAGGAGAAGGGGCATCAGCATGAATTTAGGCAAGATTAACTACTAATTAACCAGACTGCTGCTCTGCCTTGTGAGTGCAATTCTTGTTTTCCAGTCAAGCTAGAAAATCAGGTTCAAGTGATTCAAGTTTCTAAGATCAATTGCATCTCTAAGCAATGATGCCACGATGGTTCTGACAAACTATTGAAACAAGAACTTCCCTAATACAATTGCACATTCTATACAACCAAATTATATCCTGACATATGTGTCAGAATATACTCTGTCATTTACTAGACACATATACACAGAAATTATAAATCAAAAATATGTAAACGATACAAATCTCTGTACTCTGACAAATAACTGGAAGAACACTTAAAATGCACAACCGGAAAAGCTAAAAATACAATACTTCTACATGTATTTGTGAAATAGTTATTACAATTTAATAATATTACAAAATCTTAGCAACTTACAGATCCCAATATAAATTGAAATTTTGAATTAGTTGTGAAATATGTCCTATCCTAACAGTAGTGCTAAGAAGATAAGAATAACTTGGTCAGTATCTTCTTAAATTTACAGATTAAAATTAAAGAAGCATAAAAAAGAAAACCTCAACTCATTTATAACCTCAGAATTCTACATATTTCTAAAAGCTTTCACTGCCTTAAATTTAATAAAACAGCTCATAACTCCCACATAAGAACCATAACACAGTTCAGTTCTAATGCACATTTTATATTAATTTATTTTGCACTATTTATTTAATGACAATTGTGATTAATGTTCAGGCAAATGAGGTGTTAAAAAGTCTTTTTTTTCAAGTTTTTTCAGCCTCTTAATTATAAGAAAGAAGCAAAAATGCAATATTTTCAGCCGTGCCATTTTACTAGCATAAAATTTTCACATCCTTTTCAATTAGTTTAGAAACTTTTAAAACACAGCTATAAAATATGACCCCAAAATTCCAGCCACAAGACGGAACTGAAAGATGACTGACCTGGACAAAACATACAAATTTATCTCACCAAGCTCACGGTGAAGTTTGTCACTCTTTTTTTTCACTAACAGACACACATCTTGTGGTTTCTCTGCTATCAGCATACAATTTCTTCCTAATCTAACTACTGAAAAATGCTTAATGACTTAGCCTCCAAAACAGTCTAATAACTTACAGGATGACCTTACTCAGCAAACTCTACAATTAGTTTATTCAATGCAGAAGTGAAATTTCATACATGAGAAAACACTGATAATCTCCTCCTACATCTGGCTTTTCTGAAATTCTGATTATACATACAATAATTAACTGGCACTAAATATTTAACATTTGTGACACCAAAATAATAGGGACCAATAAGAAACTGCAATTTTCAAAAAAAATTTGCATTTCTATTGAATTAAGTAAACAAATTTGATACGCTTTTGGTGACTTTTTTCCCTCTAGAAAATAAACAGCACAATTCTCTAATTAGCAAAAATGAAACAGAAACTTACAACACTGACTTGAAAATCCTTGTGAAAGTCTGTACTGGTGATGTCACAAATGCTGTCACATCTGAGCAGGTATTGTCTGTAGAAGGTTCAGAAATGTCCATTTTAATCAAAGCATTTATTGAAGGAAGTTATGTGTTTTGCTTTTATTTTAATGGATTAGAGAATTCCTTAGGAATCATGGTTGAAACTATCTTTAAAAATAACAAATTAGGTAAAATCTAAATAGCTAAAATACAGCGGTCTGATCTGTAATGGATATAGAAAACTATGTAAGAGTGAGGGGAAATCCATACTTTATGCTTCCTTCAGCCTTTAATAATGATGTTTTCATTACATTGATGTAACACTCATATTTCCTAATTTGCTCAAAATGAACTACAAATTATCTCCTCAGAGTACTGAAATGCCAGTGATAAAGTACTACAAGGCAGAAAACACAACTTCTCCCTGCTTGCAGCTATTTTTTAATCCAATATTTCAACTTCACCAAATTTTGAAGCCAGTAATACCTTTCATTATTTTTCTTATGTCAAATCCTCACATCACTGGTCCAAAACCCAGAGACAGAGATGGGGACTCTTAATCACCTGGATTAAAGTTTTAATTGTCTGAAAAGAACCTTGTCCTTCTCTCTTTTTACCCTATGCAATTTGGGAGCGTGGCACTGTCAAAAGGACCAAGCTGTACTATGGAAAGGGATTTGAGCTGTGTAGGTGCCTGATGAACTCTTAAATATCCATCTTCCTATTTAGAGCCTAACTAGATGCCTAAGCTTCTTACAATGCAAGTCATCTACATCCTATAATAATTTCTGTATGTCCTTTCCAATAAAGACTTAGAGTGGGAAAAACTTGGGTACAGAACTTCTTAAAAGATCTTTTACAATTTCACGTCTGTGACATAAGAACTGGATCAAACGACGACGGGATAAAGCTATGCTTTTATTTCAAATTTAAGGGGGGGGAGGGGGGGAAATCTCATGCCAGAATGAGGTATGAGGACATATGGCCAGTCTATCACCTGACTACCAAACAGCCCTACCAAAGCTGCCACATGTTTGTTAATCCCGAGAGGTAAAACGCTGCTTTGTCTTCCGGGGGTCGTGCTGCAGATGAGCGCCCGTTATGATGCTGATGCATTTTTCCATGCTGACGTTCACCAGGGAATACAGGTTCCACATCAGGGAGAAGTGACACAAATTTTTCATCTCCTCTAAGAATCTTCCACATTTCTGCTCACCGAGTGCGCGCACAAGAACGCCGAGCATCAGCAGCACAGCTGAAAACAATAGCTTTTCTTCCGGATATTTACAGATTAATTCAGTTAAATTTTATATCTTGTCTATTTAGTTTAGATACATTAGGCATATTTAGTCTTAATATTTAAGAATATTGAGTTTTCAGTGACAGCTTGGTCTTGCAACAGCTGATAACAATTTGATAGGGAATGACTGAAAGTTAGTGATATGATTATTCATTTGCAGACAGTAACCTCTCTTCAGACAATCCATGATTAAGGGGAGAAACATTTCCCAGAGATCTGGCTGTTCTCTAATGTACTCATCATTTCTGTAAGGGGCAGAAGTAGGGTGATCAGTAAGCTACTGAAAAACTCTAGCCCTCTACAATGCAGATTCTGAAACAAACCTGTTTTTTTCAGACTCCCCTAGTTCTAACAAAACCCTTTAGTGTATTACAGGTGAAATTTTTCACTGAATCTCTAGTAGGATGTTTTACCCAGAATCTGCTTGGCCTGGAATCTGGTCAGAAGACAAGGCAATGCAAGTTGTCTGTGGGGAGCTACTGGTGGCACCATAGTGGTATTTTTTGGTGCTGAATATGCTAAAAGGCCAGCCTGGCTTACCAGCTTCAAACACACATCTGTCCCTTTGAAGTAAGACTTGACACATAAGCTGCTAAACTGACCTGGAGGCCTATGACTGGCAGGTCACCCTCTTTACGCTATAAAAGTCCAGTCTACTTTCATACAAGTTAGATTCTTCCACATCCTTTTCTTGAAATGTCTGGAGTTTCTCCTGTGGAGTTTGGGATGCCTCTCTTCAGTTATTTCCCAGAGACTGAGAGAAAGAAGTATTCATGCCTGGAGTGTGGTGAGATACATCAAAACCTCTACTTAATGTTTCCTTCACTAGCTTTAACATAATTGCTTCAATATAGTGCACTACACCATTTGTGTTATACTATAGTTGATTAGTATTTTTTAGCTTTTATACTGTGTAGTCGTTCTGATTAAGACCTTCTTTCTATTAATTTGTTGTAATAAATAACACATCTTATATAAATATATCTGATTTGCCATCATTAAAACCTGCAGGATACAGTGATTCAATCACACCTCTATAATTCCTCACATTTAAACTGCTGACAGTATCTGAGGCTAAGGAAGGATTTACCTTCATTTATACCCCTTTCTTGTGAAGGAGTTTAAAAACACAATGGAGTTCTGTCTGCACCTCAGACTCAAAGAAAGGGCTTCTCTAATGAAGTTTCTCTAAGCCTTCTACTCCCCCCTGTGACAATACCTCAGCTGATTCAGTTGAGGAGAAACTCTTCCTCCTCCTCCTTCCAGTCCTGCTGCCCAGTGGTCTTTCTTGTCTGATTTGCCACTCGAACAGCTCACTAGCCCAAAAGGTTAAAAAAAAAAAAAAAATAGGCGGTAGAGCAAGGCAGAAATAGAACAGCTTCCTGCAAGATCAAATAACTGACCCCATCAGCTGGCAAATCATATTCCTGAATTCATCACAAGGTACGAGTCTATGTTTCAGGCAGAGTCCACCTGAACATCCCCTTCATTAGCAGTGTACCATTTGATCTGATTAGATATAAAAATTAAATCATCCTTTAGATATTGTTTTCAAAACTTCCCTCTCTCCATGACACAGCGGACAGACATCTGCCTAAAGGACCTGGTTATGTGAGTAACAAGTGGGAGTGTGTATGTGTACCTACTGCTGATTGTACAAGCACCCAAGCAGACACCAACAGGTTCTTGTTGCCCCTCTCTGTAAAAGGATAGTCCTGTTGCCTACTTTCATCTTTCATGCAAGTCGGCTCCTTAGGTGAAAGTGCAAAAATAGTAACACTCCTGCTTTCACTTAATGAAAAAAATTAACAGTGACTTACACAACACCTTTGGCTCCCTACATCTGTAATTGTGTCACCACAAAGATATTTGTGAACTCAAGAACACAAAGTATACTACTGAAAGTGCCTTTACAGTGACTTTAAAGAACTCCATTTGCTTACTAAGTCTAAACAATATTAAGAAATTACTTCATTACCATGAATCAGGTACCTTCACTTAGAAAAACGTAAGGACCTAGTGGGTTTAACAATACAATTAAAAAAAAAAAATCCACAGCAACTGAGCTATGCAGACACTCCACATTCAATAAGAGAGCTGTAACTTTCCATGATACTCTGTAGGTAAGTGCCAAACGGGTGGCAAAAGCAGTGGCCAGCTAAAAAAGACTATGAAACACACCAGAAACTGCAATAATTTTATCTTTTAATACTGATGCAGTGTTTCTCAAACAGCATGTCAGGAGGGACTTCAGCAAGGAGCAACTGGATTTTTTACTGTTTCATTTAAATAACACTCTGAGCAAGTCTTGGACAAATTCTCACCAAATTTACATTTCAGTGCTAATCTGAGTATCTCATGTGCAAATCTGTATAGGACATTTTATGATTTTTATTCATGGCATCATATATTTTAAGATGAACAGGAACATCTCATCAGTTCAGTATGAGCTCTTCAAAAAAGACAGGTGACAGAATCTTCTCACTATTACGCAGGTACTGGCAAAAAACTATGTGGTTTTTTAAATGCTTATCTTCCTGAATCCACTCTTTTTTGATGGTATCAAAATATTCTCCTTAATATTTTTCAATCTTTCTCTTAATCATCCCCATCCTGGTTCTGAATACAACTGAATTCAACCTTCAGTCACAGAGCTCCATACTCTTTAAGCTGCTACATTAAAGAGCTCCTTTACATTTCTGCACTAAGGTTCTTTCTCATGGCAAGGCAATCCCATATTCCTCAATAACCACACAGAATCTCCAGTTCTAGAGGCATTCTCTCTCCAATGCTGAAAACACTATCATTTTTTCTTCTCTATTTTCTTCTCTCTGGCATGTAAATATTCATTTAAATATTAAATATTAAAAGAGAAACTGGAATGGAACCGTGAATTCCCATTCCCTATGCTAATTTACTTTTCTGTGTTCTTACTATGCATCTTGAAAAGCTTCAAGGAAACCATTTTCTGCATTACTTGACTAGGAACTATCAAGAATTACAAGCATTTAAGAACTGAAAGATTTTATTTCGCACAATAGATTTCAAATTTTTTTCAGTTTATGGAACTCTACCATTTTCCAGCAGAAACATAGTGTCCTAAATATCAGAAGAAATGCAATGTCTTTCACCCTGGACAATTTGGTTAGCTTTTTTCTTAGTAAGCTTTTGTACACTCTTCCAGAGTAGTCCACAGATCCCCCTGAATCTGCGAACAGGATGAAAACTACTTTATTATTACTTGTAGCTATTATTAAATTGTTTTTAAAATAATATTACTTCTCAAGTACAAGCTTCTCCCTCTCCTAGCTTCATGAGTGGGCTTAGCCCTAGAGTGGAAGAAAGCTGCCCAATTAAATCTGATACGCAAGTATTCATCATTAACACAAAAACATAGGTAAAAATAGGAAAAACAGTTATTAAAAAGGGAAAGAACTAGCTCGAAAGACCTTACAAATAAGTAGAATATAAATGAAAATACTGAGGCTAGAAAAAATGGCTGCCATAACTAAAAAAGAAAATAAATTCTCCCTTCCTAGCTCTCTTTCCCACCTGCCAAGGTCCACTTGGATGTCTTAATGGAAAAGTTAAAAGGTGATAATAGGAAAAACATCAGTATGAAGCATGAAAAGCTACCTAAATAGGGAGGAAAGTGGAAGATGATAAAATATGTCAGCAAAAGAAAGAGTCAGGAGGTTCCCCAGCAGCCCAGGTTGGCATGATTTTTGTGTATCTTCCTCAATGACCTGGACAGAGGTGTGGTCTGAGACATCTTACAGCTTACATATGTTACTACACTGTAGCCAACAGTCAAATGCCACATCTATTGCATAGGAGAACAGAAGGATCTGATCTCACAAAACTGAGTGGGCAAAGATGAAAACTGAACATTGGGTACACAAATGTGAGGTAATGTATCTAGGAAAAAATAATACAAACTATGCCTAACAATGTTTACTTTAGAATCATAAATTATACTTTAGTTGAGTCCTGGATTCATCACTGACAGCTCCATGAAATAGTAAGTGCGTGTAAACAACAGCCAAAAAAACCTGACAAAACGTTGGGCACGTCAGAAAGGATACTGAGAACAAGGGAAAGGATGTTGTTTTGCTGATCCAGAAAACAGTGCTGTGCCCACATCTTCATTACCTTGCACAGTCTTGTCTCCAAGTCTCAAGAAGAATGTAGTGGAACTATGAGAAATCAGAAAGAAAGGAAATCAAAATGATCCAGGCATTGGAACAGCCATCTTTTCTTAGACAGGATGAAAAGACAGGAGCTCTTTAGTTTGGAGAGGAGAAGGTTGAAGTTTACAAATTCGTGAAGGCAGTAGGTAGGTGCAGAACTGCTGTTCACCAAACTGCTATAGTTAGGGCCCTTGGTGAAACACATCCATAGACACGCCATCTAACATTACTAATGCAACAGTTCTGAACACTAGGAAAGTGCAAGGGGAATAAGAAGCAAGAAAAGGGCCAAACTTGCAAGCTCTCTCTAAACAGCACAACCTCTGCCACCACAGTAGACAGAATGCTGAGCTAGATGGGCCATTGGTACGACTCACTTGGCTATTTCTCATGGGATGCTTACTTCAAAAAAGATTTCCTGGTTTGCAATTCAAACTGCATTGCAACCACAATTTCTTTTTTCAGTGTGCACGTGAAGAACATATCATATGATGACTTCTCTCTTCTTATTTAGCCTCAGTAATTGCAATTCATTCAGCCTATACTCGTAGGTCCCTAAATCATTGATCTCTCTCACTGCTGATCTCTGTGTAATAGCCTTTATAATCTTGAACTGCAGCAGCCAGAAATGGATGCATTTGTCCAGCTAAGACCCTAAGTGTCCAGTGGAGCAGAAAGATGCATCTTACAATTCTATCCCTGATCATGCATGTGTGTGTTTGCCTTCTTTACAACAGCAAGATATAATTAATGCCCAGTTTGTCATCCATGGTACCTACTGCACTTTTTTCTGAAGAGCTTCTTACCTAGCCACTCATTCTCCATCAGCTTCTTTCTAAAGTAGATCATTCTAGAGTGCATGTCAAACTTGCTCCCTCTGAACAGCTTCCAGCTCCTCACACAAAACACATCTCCACATTAGCAATACCATTCAGAATTCTAACCCCATCCTCCAGCACACCTGCAGTCCTTTTCATTTTGGAGACACCTCAAAATATTAATAACCATTTTCTCTGCCATTACTCACCATGTCAGTGAAAGTACTGCTTAGGCAGAAGTCAGGAAAGAGCCTAACAAATTCTGCTCCATATTTATTTCTATTTTGATATGGAACCGTTAATAATTACTCAGCATGGTCTTCTAACAGTTTTGCTCTTAGAAACAAACCTCACAGTTGTTTCATCTAATGCATGAATCCTTTCTTCCCCCATGAAAACATAATTCACAGAATATCAGAAGCCTGAATAAATCCAAGATACAACATTCAAAGCCTCTAACCTATACACAAAGACTGCTACCTTGACAATAAGAGGAAATTTGATGACTTTCATACAAATTAACCTTGCCAAATACACAGTGACTCATCTGATTTTCTAGATGTTCATAGCTACTTGTTGTATTCTCTCTTTAGTTAAATTGATGTTAAGCACTTAGCCATATTAAAACACATTTTGTTTGAACATATCAAACATGAAAAGCAATCCAAATAATTTTCCCAGTGTTACTTATTAATTACTGTCTATGTCACCCATAAATTTCATCATCAATGATTTTGTGTTTGTTTTCCAAAGTACTGAACCTGCCAGAGAGCCAGTTGTAAAACTAATCACTGCTGAATACAAGAGTATCGTCGCATACATTCCCAAATTTTCAGTCATACTTTCCAGTTTGACTTTGGGTTATATAAAACTTAGAGAAGGAAAAAAAATTGAATCCATCTTAGTCTCATAAAATTACGAAGGAAGAAAAAAGGAATACATCTTAGTCTCAAAAGAAGGATTTACTAAAGGTCTTATTCCTTTGTGTACAACAGGGCACATGACTGATCTTTAACTCTGACATTAAAATAACATAGTAAGTGTGTTGCAGAATGGTGTAATTAACTCAAAATGCCTACTGCAAATATAAAAGAAAAACACCTTCAAATATTCAACAAATACCACCTTGCCACAACTATTGTTATCTGCTGCTGCCAATCAGTATTGCTGTGGCTGTACAAAGACTCCAGTGCACCAGACTGTCGCTAATTATGTATATTCAAGTGATTAGCAAGCACTTGTTGCCTTGTTCACACCACCCTCCAAACAGCAGCCTTTGAGAGGAGAATAGACTGTAAATTTATTGAGAGAACACTGTTAATCCTTTGGGGAGAATGTAAATGTAAACAGGACTACTCTACATCAAGGTGCTTTGACAACAAAAATCATCTGCATAAACACATGCTCAACAACAAACAGGTGTTCTATTTCACAACTAGCGCCCATTTGATGCTTTCAAGTAAGCATTATGCACAAACTGTTAGAAGTACTTTGAAACCAGCTGCAATTACTATAATTAGCTGTTTTCCTACACTTTGGTGGGGTTTTTTCCTATACCTGTTCAGTATTGTGTTGGCTGCAATCTGTAGACCAAAGTGAAGCAAAGGTTCTAGCCTCCTGCTTAAAGTTTGCTATCCTCTCAGTTCAGCAAGCCCTATGCTAAGTTCATATGTATCACTACAGTGCCAGCAGTTAAAAGATGATGTTGGCAATAAATAACTTAACAGCCCTACAATTGTCAGGTCACTCATCTAATACTCATCATGAATAAGAAAACAGGGCAATTGCCAAAACAGCACCATAAAAATAGTAAACTTTCAATGTCCAGGATTTCCCTTTTCTACAGAAATGTCCCTAGGAACACACAAGATTTATTTTCAATAACAAGAACTTTACTTCAAGTCCTATCAGACAATGGGTGGTGAAAGTTGTTGCTTGCACACAGCTACTCATTCTACTATGTTCCAATTAAGTGTATTTAAAAATTATTTGGTGACAGTGCACATACTTCCTTCTGTTTAATGAGGACAAAATAAATAAAAAGCACCTCTACCTCTTCTTTAATTTTATTAATATTATGCGTTCAAGCATTTTTCTAGTCTATCTCAGCCTTTCATGGCATCTACACTGCTTAGTTTTCAGCAGCTCCAAATGCTTCATCACAGTGATCCATTTCTATGGGTGAATTCAAGACAAGTCTAGTGGCCTTCTCCAAAGTCAAACCATAATGGGCTAAGTCCATAAGCCTGGCAGTGCCACCTACAGAGAGCTGAAATCCAACTCTCCCACCTCATAGTTCACCAGATTTTAACCACTGAACTGAATAATTTCATATTCAGCACCTGCTGAGAGATTTTTTTGCCTGCAAATGAGAAGCTCAACAAGCAAAGATTAGGGCTTCTCAGGGAGTTAGAGCATTACTGGGAGGAAGGGCTACAGATGATAAATACACAGAACTAAAAGGACAGGCAGCAGAAAGAAAGAGGACCCTGTACCTTTGGTGAAACAGGCAGGAAAATCTATGATCAGCATAAGAAAATCTACAATACAGCACCTTTCCAAAACCTGGAGACAATCTACTGTTGACCAGTTTATTTCACATCTTCCACCAACATCAAAACGTACCTGAGGTCCTTATAATACTTTTTCCATCTGTAACAGAAGACTTCTGGTTTTTTGGACATCCATACTGGGTGATTAAGAGTGCTCTATACATTTTTAACTGCCACTGCTTTCTTCCCACCAACTTCTGCTCAGCTGGAAATCATGAAAATTCTTCAGTTGTGTTGGGCCAGCCAAGCAATATACATTGTATTCATAGAAATTATATCCTAAGAGGCCAAAAGAATGACCAAAAAGATTAATAAAGAGTTGTAATATTACATTTTTTTAAAATTAAAAATGAAAAAACAAAAACTAACTAACTAACAAAAACCAGGAAGCATTGTCTAGAAAACTCCCAAAAAAGCTAATTTTTGGGCTTCTTCCAGAGACACCATCGTTTGTGAAGCCCAGGGGACAGCAAACCAATAGGTACTCTCATTTACTCCATTAGCTCTTATGGCAAAGACGTACATAGTGGACCCAACAATTTCCATTGTACAAACAATCCCCACAATGACACAAACAATTTACTTGCTCTGCTGCTTCTTTCTTAACAAACAGAAAAATCTGATAAGTTATAAAAACAAAAAAAAAGGATGACTGTATGTACAGGCTGTATATTCAGATATGAAGAAACACAAGATTCAGTTACTTCCAGCTTTTCATGTAAACTAACAGCTCTAACATTGTCTTGAATTGGTCATCTTTGTGATTTGTCTTCCCAGCTCTCACTGTGTAACAATCCAAAATCAAATCTCACAATACAGTAGCACCCAGCCACTGAAAAAATGCAAACACTGCGTATCATCAACACCACTATTCATCCAACCTGAGTAAAGTCAAAGCAGTTATGCATCTTTTTAGTAAGGGGTATCTCTTTCATGTCAGTTTAATTCCCTGAACAAACACTGTTTGCTCAGATGAACACTGCTGCTACACCAGAAGATGTAGCTGAAATGCACATGCAAAGGTCACAGTTTGCAAGGCCCTCTTTGCCCTTCCTGGGACAGACAGACATTAGCTTAGCTAATCTCTCCATCTCAATCACAATCACAATCTCTCCATCTCATCACATGAATTGATATGTAATAGTTCAAGCTAAATCTCCTGATCTTGTAGTAAAACCTGGTAAGAGTTAGTAATTTGTTACAGAATTTCTGATGGGAACAGTAACTTCTACTGTCACCACACGAAGAGGTTGCAAGGGGGGAACAAGCAGCTGCGAAATGCTTCAACAGCTCCAAGCAGATACACAAATATGGTTCCGTTATTTTATTGTCAAGTAACTCGGCTATATGCTAAATAGAAAAGACTATAAGGGTGTTCACTCCTCATTCATATCACCACACAAAGTTACAGGCAGACACATCCGCTTTCTGTTTGTTTATTTAGGACTCTTTGTGAGACTCAAAGGCAACTAATTAGGAGAAATAGTCTATTGAATTCCAACACAAGGAGGATGTTAGCCTGGTTTCCCATTTATATACACAAGTATGTACTCTTTCTGTGTTTCAAGTAAAAGTTTTAAGACAGAGTTAAAGAAGAGTGTATAACAAGTCACTATCAGCACTTGCAAAGAAATGTACATTATTTGTTCAAGGTATTAAAGCTTTAGAAACTATCAGCATCCTGAAAAGCCCACGCTTATGTTTACATTTACTTCAATACAGGATATAAATTTAAGCATGTATATGAGATCAATATGGTACATTCTAAACAAATGCTTTGAAATTGGTAAGTATAAATGCATCAGTCAAAGAAAAAATAAAAATAATAGCCATGGGTTCCAAAGAAAGAAACATAATTTTAACAGATCATTCTGAGCCTTATAGCCCTACAGTTATCTCTGCTTTATTGTTTCATTTTCATCTTTTCCATGAATGTTGCATCCAGATTTTTCATTTTTTGCATGTATTCTGATAAAAAGTGAGATCTTCCTAGAAAGAGCTGGGCAGATGCAAAGGACAGATATTTTTGCATCAAGCTCAAGTTCTCAGCTAACCTCACTAACAAGTCTTATACCAGAGTATTGTTTCACGATTACATTCTTCCTGAACAACAGTATTTAGTGGTTACGCATGCATTAGATCTGAGAAGGTCAGATCTGACTGATGGATTTCCTCAGGAAGACTGAGGAACTCCAGGGAGGACCAGCTGCAAAAGCTCAGGTAAGTAAACAGGGTGAAATCTGAAGGGGATGATCAGCCCTTCCTTTCAGCATTCTATGAATAATTTGTTAGCTACCACCATCCATCAGGAATGAAAAGGTGACTAGCACGAGCCAAAATATCACCCCTACACAGCCCTTGTGTCTATTTCTTGTGTTATTTTGAAGTCTTATTGTTTAAGAGAACTAACTTAAAGTGCCAGAGAAATGATGGTATTTATCAGTATGCTGAAGAAAGCATGAGCAAATCTAACAGTGTTCAACATTCTTCAAACGAAGTAGCCCACAGTCATAGCCTGTAAGCTTTGTTGGCTAAACTTTATCCAAAAGTTTTAATGAGGTCAGAATTTAATTGTTGGTAAGAAAAGGAAAGCCTCTTTTCAGAAAGTCCCCCTTTTGTGGCAAGGGCTCCATGCAGACTGTGCACGTCTGTCTATTGCAAAAATCAAACATTTAGGGCTGCTGTGATAGGAGATGCAAAGCAATAGAGGAGCTGCAGCTCACAGACTGGGTGACAGAGCAAGCTAAGAGGAGTAGCTAATGGAGCAGTCAGACATCCCTCGGGTTCAGAAATAACTACCAGTGAACAAAGGAGCAACTAGAAAGGCTGCCAGAAACAACCTGGTGTGGACAATGCAGAGTTCAAATCAAACACTCCAGAGCATCAAAGTCTGCATAAGGGTGACCACTAAAGCCATAACTGCTCATACAGCCTTGGCAGCTGGGACCAGGGAACTACCCTGTCCATGAGCCAGGGCACCAACAAACCTCATGAAACACAACAAGAGGAACAGGAATAGTGGCAGGCTACTTTGGCATGGCCTCATAGCCGTAGGAGATTTGGGTTATGGCTACTGCCAACAGGTTTTGGGCATGGTTATTGATACAGTTAACTATTATCAACGGTTCAGACTTCCCAAACTGATCTTTCATTGTCTTTCACTCCTTTTAATTATTTGCTGCAATGGGGAAAGTGCTATCTACAGAGCAGCTAGAAAATGCAATTTAGTGTCTTGGTAAGAAATTAAGTTAGCGACATTTAAGTGTTTCTGTAAAGATCTCTTAAACATCTAACATCATCCTGTCTCACAGACCAAGCTTCTAGAAAGAATACATTCTCCCTACAAGACCATGTGCTGTAAGTTGCGTTCTCTGGCTGCCTCCATATTTGATGTTCCTCCTAATTTCCTGGAAAAAAAAATTCCCCAAAACATACAAGATCATAAGCTTACAGAAAGCATACATGCTCTGTGAAATCCTTCTTCAGTGGACTGGGTGACAGTACTCCAATCAACTGCTTTGTTTTTCAACAAAGAGAGCACTGCTTGTACAAATATTTTAAATAAGTACACTTTCAAAAGCAGTTTGTTAAACAGGGCCATGTAATAAATAAAACACTGTAATACATTTACAACTAAGGTGGACTACATGAAATTTGCTTATATCAAACACCTATGGCAGAGTAGGCATATTGTGATGGAGATCAGAGTCCCCTGCACCACTCTAACCAGAGCACAACTCTTTTTAAGCCGTGTCTTTGTGGTGCACACTGTCGAAGCCCCAAGGCAGTGCAAAGCAGTTCCTCCTCTTCTCTCCCATTCCCAGCACAGGCAGGGGCTGTGAGCAGCTTTGGGAACAACTCTTGGGGCTGATGTCATGCTGGAGGCTGCAGGGAAAAACAGTACCAGGGAGTGTCAAACCCTGGCACTGTGTAGGGGATCAGCACAGGGGGCAGGTTGGAAATCTGGCCTGGGACCAGCGAGACTTTAGATCACGATTTCACTCGAGAAGGCAGCTGTAGCAATAAACACAACATTCGCTTCTGTTCCATGGGATGTCTCAAATGTAAACATTCACTCTATAGCTGAATTCCCAGTTTACATTACACTAAGCACAAAGAAGAAATGCAAATAGCTGACCTCTAGTAAGGCTAATAAATCTCTAAGTGTTGATTCCCAAATACTTTCAGATAATTCCCTTCCCCACTTCCACAAAATACCTCTGGAGTGACATCACTACGGTTTTAAACAGCAAACTACATTTATGACCCTGAGAAGTTAAACAGAAGGAAGAAACAATGAATGAGATCATCCGAGGAGAGGGGGGATGTTTCTTTTCACAAATTACGGCCACTTTCTTTTTTCCCCTTTTTAAAATTTTTACTTTAAAAAAAATTTGCATCCTAAAGCTTTTCTCAGTCTCTCCATTATGTAACAGTTCTTTAGGAAACAGCCAGCTACCCTGACAACTGGGATGTTTTGCCAGAGTGGCTTTGTCTAAATCCTAAAGCAGTACTTGGCTATGCGCTGAGCCCAGTGCCTGCCTGTGATCTGAATGCCAATTAAGAGTGCTGCCCTTCTTGTCTGACAAGTCAGAGACTTAAAGGTCCATCTGAGGTCAGCAAACTGTCTGGGCTACTTTTGTGAGCTTAAGAGACTAAGAAACACAGCCAACAACACGGTCCTTTCCTTTAAGTGTCACACTGGGCAAAGACCGTTTCATGTACAATTGTCATTACATTTTATTTAAAGCAAAAAGAAAAATATTCATGTTTTACTTCAGTTTGCTCCCAAGTCTTACTTTCATTCCCTGTATCACCAGTGAAATTCAACCTCCTAGTGGACAGGTAGTGATGAAGACTAAACTACTTGTACTTTGAAGTTAATCAAATAAACATCCTGGGGTACATCGGGTGGCCAGCAGGTCAAGAGAGGTGATCCTGCCCCTCTACTCAGCCATTGTGGGGCCACATCTGGAATGCTGTGTTTAGTTCTGGGCTCCAGAGTTCAAGAAAGACAAGGAGCTACTGGAGAGGGTCCAATGGAGGGCACAAAGACAATGTGGTGTCTGGAGCATCTCTTATGAGGAGAGACTGCAGGAGCTGGGCCTGATTAGTCTGGAGAAGACTGAGAAGAATCTCATTAATGCATATAAGTATCTCAAAGACAGGTGTCAAGAGGATGCTGCCAGACTCTTTTCAGTGGTGCCCAGCAACAGGATGAACAGCAATGACCATAGACCAAAACACAAGAAATTCCACCTCAATACAAGAAAGAACTTGTTGCTACTGAGAGTGGCAGAGCACTACAACAGTCTGCCCAGGGAGGTGGTGACATCTCCCTCTCTGCAGACATTCAAAACCCACCTGAACTCACTCCTGTGCAGCTGCTCTAAGTGACCCTGCCTTGGCTGGGGGTGTTGGACTGAATAATCTCCCTTCCAACCCTAACAATTTTGTGATTCTGTAATACCCAAAATTCAATTAACAAGATTAACAAAAATTCATTGTGAAATACAAAATAATTCCAGTTTGGCATATGCATATTAACTCTACTGTACAGGCTCTATATTATTTGACTCTCCAGATTTCCTATGAGTCCTCATTCAAAGAAGTCCTATATCCTGTACCCAAAGCTTGCATTTTTTTATTGCAAATCATGAGAAACAGTGCAGCAGGCCAAAATGCACTCAAAATGCTGTTTACCTGGATTTGTTATAAACACCTTGAAATACTCTTGACATTTTTAAGAGATCTTTTAAGATAGAAATGGATATCTAATTTATCACTATCAGGAGTTATAAGGAAGGAGTAACTTCCTTTCCATTCTTTCACATAGTTTCTTCTTTTGGAGACAGAGACAATTATCTGGTAGCTACACAAAATGTTATCTTCCTCCTTACTATTGCTTTTCATGTAAACAGTGAAATCTTTGTCTTACGAGCTCTACTGAGAATGCCAGATTTTTTGTAAATATTTTGCTAAAACTACAAGCTGAGACAATTTTCTAATCTAATAAACTATCATTTACATTCCCTGTTTTACCACCTTTCCATTGTAATTGGCATTTTAAGCTTCAGTTCTTCTCATGGGAAATTGCAGTTTAAACACTGAATTTTTTACACATGAGCATCTTTAATTAACCCCCAAAGGAAACAATACCCTGCTTTCCAGGATGATGAAGACAACTAAATTTTGCACAAGGTATTACTCTACTGTTTCCATGAAGGCTTAGTGAGAACCCACATTACTGGATATTAACATACATTCCAGATATAAGATGAACTGGAATGCAGCTATCAATTTTTTACAAGGCATTTTAATTTTAGACATTACAGTTCAAAAATTCATGAAAAAAAATGCAAAATTTGTTATTAACTTGTCAGATAATACCACAAATTAAAGAGACATTTAAAGAAACAGTTTCACTGAAACTAAGGCTAGATCTCCCACTGAGAAAGGCTGTTAATACGTGTTTGAACTTGCAAACTCTTCTTTGTACAGCTACATTAAGAACTTAGTGTGATGTATTTTTGGCATATGATCTTGAGGAGGAAGTTGCATTTTTCCTTTCTTTTACCTACAGTAATTCATTCATTCTGAATGTTACTGTGAGCAAGAGGGAGAACTGGTATAGAGTAACACTTATGTAGTTGATAAAACAAAATTCTGTGTGATATTTATAAATACATAGATGTGTATTTAAAGTTGCATTAAAAATACTGAAATGAGAACTAGGTTATAGACCTGTCTTTATACAGAAAGAATTTAAACAACCATATTTGTATTTTTTTCAGTCCATCTCCTTCATTATATTATCTTAATTTTTGTCATATCTCAAAATATACATCCTAATTCCTGACCAGAAAAGGAATTGCACAGATATATCCCTACATAAAATTTAGACAAAATATGCTCAAATCTTTCTCCCAACTTTTAACTCAGGATTCCAGTACTTCTGCTACAGATGTATACAAAGCACTGTATGCACATCTCATATCAGTGAGCGCCTCTCTGAAGTTCCTAGCTTTTATATGACACATCTTTAACTCACGTTTACTCTTCCACATTCACAGACTGTTGAGGTCTTGTGGAAATCTTCCCTCTTAATTAAGTGCTGAGCAAAATGCTTCTTAAGTCAGTGTTGCAAAAAAACCTCCTCAGATCCCACAGAACAGCAATTGAAATTGCATCAACATTAACATAAACAGTTGCCTCAGGGCCAAAATATCAAATTTCCATTACATAAAATTGAGGCATTCTCTGCCCCAAATAAATATTATGACCTTCCAAAATAATCAAGGCAGCCTTGTATGACCATGGAAAAATAACCCTTCATCTGATGAATTTCACAACCTCAAAAAGAGCAGGAGCAAGTTTAAATAAATAAATAAACACTGCACTAATCTATTACCCCACGTATTCAAAGTCTTCAGCCATGCTTACAGTGCTGCTGAAAGGCACATGCCTGACACCCTTCCCACAGCAACACACACCTTCAGGTTCACAGTCAGTGGACAAATCACTAACTGACAGCACTGGAAGACAAACTCCATGAAGAAGAAATTCAAAACTTCCTCCACAATTTCAAGTAATCAGTTCCCCAGTCAGCTCTTGTCCTGGGGTGAGTTCCCCATGGTTTTTAGAAAAGTAAATTTTCAAAGTTTTGCAGCTTTTGTGTTAGACCAGAACTGCACTACTAATTTATCTTATCATCCTCCTGATTATTGGTGAGCATCAGGAAAAGCAATATATTGAGTGAAAACTATTAAGAAAAATAACATCATGAAACTAACTGCTTACTTAGATTTCTCTCTTTTGTCTTCTCCCTCAGTAACCATGCAGCATCACAGTAGTCATAGGAGAAACTATCCTAGATATTGACATCACTTACAACCCCCTGAATACATGCCCACAACATCCACATCCGCTAACAGACAAAATCATTGTGCTCAGCACTAGGCAGCAGCTGAAACACAGAATTTCAAAAGGATGTTGACCAGCAGAGTATCAGCTGATATTTGAAATACAAAGAGGCCATGCAGGTTTGACAAAGTCTCACTGTTAAAGCACATTTTACTTTGGGGGGAAAAAACCAAACAAGCAGATTTTTA
Source organism: Rhabdornis inornatus (assembly GCA_013397075.1). NCBI lineage: Eukaryota > Metazoa > Chordata > Aves > Passeriformes > Rhabdornithidae > Rhabdornis > Rhabdornis inornatus. The sequence goes on from VWZS01007269.1 coordinate 437,859, forward strand.
TATATTTGGGATACTTATTGTGATGAATATTTATATATTGAGCACAGCAGAGCAGCAGTTTGCTATGTGGAATATAAATCATATAAATAAGCCACTTTATCTAGGCAATTTCATCTGGATTCACCTTCTCAAGAACTAAGAAACAAAATATATTTTCTCCAACTCCTTTTTTTCTCCCTCAGTTCTTCTCCAGTCTCTGTCATTCTGTAGTTTTATTTCTAGCCCTGATCTTATATTTCAATCTCCTTTTACTCACTTAGTGTAAATACAAAGCTACTACTCTTTCAACATTTAAGGAATTGCTTCTAAAACAAACCTCCAAGGCCCATTCAAGCCTACAAACATAAAGAGACTTAGTAAAGCAATTTTCTGCAGCATTAAAAGCCACTGTGCTACATTTTCTTCCAATGCAAAAGGTGTCCATGAAATCTGTAAGAAGCAATTGTAAAGAAAGAGATTATCCTTGACACAACAGACATCATACATATGAGCACAAAAGTCGGGTTCACAACTGAATCACATTCCCTACCTCTTGCTAAAAACTTTGCATATGACAAGGGGAAAAAGGAAAACTGAGAAAATGACCAGAGATGTGTTTCAGCATGCTGAACAACTGCATGATTTTTAGATCAGGTGAGAACTTCTTACATGCCTTCACAAGAAATTCCATAAATGTCTGATGCTGATCATCACCACTCCTTTCAAATAACTTCTGACCTTTCCACAGCAGCCCATATGTGTACATTCACTGCCTCCTCTTCAGACAACTTTGACTTTAAAAGGATTTTAATTACAGATATACAAGTTTGATCATGTTTTTGAGGATTTTCACCCAAGTGGCTGTGCTGGAAAATCCTGCCTATACACTTCTTTACGTTTACATGTTAATACAAGAAATCACATCAAGTGCTTTATCAAGTCTTTTCCTGCTAAAAGACAAATGAGTTAAGCAGCATAAAACATAACAGCTCTCCTTCAAAGCAAATACTCCTTGCTTTCTCGACTATCCTTTCCAACCTTTGGTACTTCACGAAGGATGGTCTACCTTTGCATTTATGTGTTGATAATTCAAGAAATGTTACCTAGGCAAATTTCCTGAGCCGTTCTGATTTCCTCTACACTCTTCCAATATTAATACAGCTTAAAGAAATTCTAATTAGTGTTCCAAATGACGTCCAGAAAAACTGAAAATCAAAAAACTTGACATGTGAATTGAGCAAATTAGTATAAACTACTCTCAAGAAAAAAATTAGTGGGCAGACAAATAAGCTTGGAAAAACTGTCAAAACAGCCACTGTAAAAATAAATAACATCTCAGAAATCTGAGGTTTCTTTTTTAAGAATTACTAAATATTTAGATCGGAAAAAATTCCAATTTATATGGACTACCTATGTTTCCAAACAGCACTCAACTATGTCCTTAACCTAAAAATCCTCAATCTCCACTGGACAAAAGGGTTGACCTTCACTATAAAAATGAATAAAACAAATTTCAAACATTCAGAAAGCAGGTATAAAAAGCCAGAGCAAGTGGTCAGTTTTCACAATGAAAATCAAGGTCATCACTGGAACCTTTCAGTGACCTACTCTCAGGTCCAATATATCAGAGATGATCAGTAAAAGGATGGCAAACCAAGGCTGATGACGACACAATATTGTCCTGGCTAGTAAAGAGGAAAGCCAGCTGTGAAGAACTACAGAAGATCATAACATCTTTCCTTTTTTTTTTTTAATTCTTCTCTAGCATCAAATATTAGCCACTATCAGAGACAAGACATGCATCAGAGTTACCGCTGGTGCTATTCTTAGTTTGTTGTTCACTTGCAGGAGAACAGGTCCTTTGTAGACAAAACCAAACCAAGTCAATAGTCAGCTCCTAGGTGAACGTTCCAGGACTTGCACTGTCGTGACATCTACTTTAGAGCTGGATGTTGTTAAATGGGTTCTGTTTGCTTTAACGGCTTCTCGTGAATGATACTTCTACGCAGGTGTCTTCTATTCAGTATCAAAATGTTTTAGAGATTCTTTCTCAAATCCTGGTCTTTATTTACAGGTGGAACTATAATCCCTTGGAAACAGAGGCAAAGTCTCTCAAAAAATAGAATTAGAGCATTTTAACTTCTGGACACAAGTGCTGTAACCATGAGTACTGTTTATTTCAAGCCTGGATGGAGAGAAGAAAAGTCATTTTCCTGTGTGAATTTTAGCTCTTTCACACTGTTTCAGCAAGAGCTGGCCACACTTAAGCCACATTCACTTCAAAATGTGATTTCCAAATTACATCACACTCTTACAGACTTCTTACATTAAGAGAGCCAGTTGTGAAAAGGAAGTAACAACTCTGCCACCACATACCTAGAGAGCCTTGCCAGACATCAAAGACGAAGAGTACAAACTCTTTTCTTACCACCTGTGCAAAGAAAAAACCCAAGTGTCATCTACTGTCAACATCATTCCCTGGTCATCTGGACTGCAGACTTCCAGAGTGCTAAACAAGATGCTGAAAATACTCCTCCCCTGTGTGCCTGTCACACCAGACATGTTATTTTGACAGACCAACAAGTCTGGACTTCTGGGGCAATCAAGAAATTACCACTACCCATCTTCTTTGCACAATTAATATTAGAAATATTTTTCAAAAATTACACCTGGTGTTAAACAATTTTAAGGCTTTGATTTATCAAAATTCAGGCAATTTTATTCCAAATAAATAATAATTACATGCATGTATGAACCTTACAGATACTCTAAAATACACTTACATTTTAAAAGCTGTTTGAGCTCTGTACTGATTTACCTACTATGTTTTTGTCAAATAAATGGAATATTCATGTTCAGCTTATATGCACTTAAATTATAAGTCTGTATTTTGAAACCTTTCCTTAACACGTAAATCAATTCCCTTAAATTACCTCGTGCTTTTCAGAGAAGAATATGTCAAGATTGTTCAAACTCTTTACCTTCCTCCTTCACAGTGTAACAGTTACCAATCTCTGGAACAAAATCTGAGATTGTTAAAGGGCAGCATCCCCATATTCAAAGCATGAAGGAGCACACAGAAGCATGGCTGACACCAGCTGCTTGAACAGTAACCTCAGCAGTCTGAGCCAATTCCCACCTTACCTACAGGTACCCTTTCCATTAATTTATCTGAAGCTGAATACAAGTTGAAACAAGTGAAGTCAGTTATTTCTCAGGGATTTAGGGGAAGGTACACGGTCATGCTATTGTATAAAGACATTATAATTAATCTTCTGTCAAGTCTACAATCATTAGGCTTTGAAATTTGACTTGCAACTTGCCGTTTGGCAGAGAATTCATTGGATGTCAGAGATTGTATGTATGAGTATGTAGAGCCATTCAGATGTTATTAGTATTTATATACAGACAAATATACTCCACATCTGCTAGGATAAGACTTGTGGAGCCTGGCAGCAGTTCTCCAAAGGTGTGTTACACAAGCCACTTTGCCTCCCCTGATGCAGAGACCGATTGTTATTTCCTGCAATTGCTCCTTCTGACAATCAGTTTTCTGCAACAGAATGAGAGCAGAGGGGCTCTTCCTTGCACTCCAAGTATTACCTTTAATGATGTCTGGATAGCAGAGAGATGAAGGAAGCAGTCCACATGGAATAATTCACACCAGGACAAATGCGCTGCAGAATTCTGAATGAGGCAATGGGGCAGCAGGTGATAAAACGAACAAGCTGGCCAGAGTGGGTACTTGGATGGCTGGAACATTTAGAAGTTGAGAGAAATTCAAAATTGTCACAGAAATGAGCTCAAAGCATGGAGCAACAGCTGGGACTCACAATGCTCTGAGAAGACCCAGAGAAAGAAGAGGGCCATATCTGGACTGCATACATGCAAATGGAGAGTGGCAGGACAACCAAAATAAGAGAGTATGAATCTTAAAGGAAAGGGCAGATAAGGGCTTGTTACAGCCACCAGTTACATGTTTCAAGTAAAAATGTCTGTTCCAACCCAAAATGAGAGATAATTCCACATAATTACAACTACTTTTCAGTTGGCTTTTAAACAGGAAGTCACATCCAAAGCAAAATCCTTTAAAAGGCTGACCAGGTAGTTACCAAGTAAAGTATTCAAAAAGTTTTTAAAAATTCCAGAACTAAAGCTGACTACACAGGTTTAATTTCAAATACATATATATTAGCATGGGAACTCTGCTCCTGTCACTAAGCAAAACCTACTCAGTATTTCCTTCATTCTTTATTTAAGAGTTGGACTTAACTTTGCTTCATAATGTCTAATGTCTAGTAAAATTCTCCAGCAGATACATTGAATTTAAGGACCTTGACATACAGTTACCTATTAGAAAGTTTACTGTGTATGCATATTAAATATAGTCTTAATTCTATGTGTATACATTTGAAAATTAATTTTCCATGTTACATGATTATTTACCTACATTTTAATTCATCTTTTTATTTCAAAGAGTAACAATTGGCATACTGTATTTTTTCTTGCATTTCTGTGTCTAGAGATCTCCCCAAAGGAAAAAAAAAAACAAAACCACAAACATTCCATAAAAACCAAACAAACAAACAAACAATCCAACAACAACAACACAAGGAAAACCCCCAAACTCAATGGCAACTGCAGTAACAGCATTCAATCACAGTATCAAAAAAATGAGAACTGTAAAGCGAGAAAAATTGTCCCAGCTCATATAGAATAAGAAATACATCAGTGCATCTTTCGCAGTGTTGGACTACTGAGGAAAACCTAAAAAGAAAATTAATAATTTTCCTTACATATTTTCTGTAATTGCTTATTTTTTCAATGGGTAACAAATAGTTGGAATAAAAAAATTCCTATTTTCTTGAAAATGAAAAAAACCACTTGCAAATGGTTCACATTTCACCCCCAGCCCCAAGAAAAGCCCCAAACCACAGAAAAACTACAAACACAGATCTGCTTCTCAGTAAGAAATGTCATATGCCAAATGTGATATTTTAACATTTAAGTGCTTGGAATTATTTCAATACTCAAAGCTGAAAGATTGTTTTAAAGAGAAAACAAACAAACTAATAATAATGCTTTCTTGCTTTCTGCTCTTCTGAGTGCCTTTTAAAAAAATAACATCATGAGGCTCATATCAGGCAAATTAAGCTTATGCTGTGATCTAACACCTCTAACAAAGTGCTCAGCAACAGAACAGGGATTTATTCTATGTTACATCCATCTCCCATATGAAACTATGAATATCTGTCTTTCATGTCTCTTCATAAACCAGTGCTCATTTCACATGTTATAGAATTTAACTGATAGATTTAATTAATTTATAATATTTAATTTATGACGTACATTCTCAGTAAAATACACTTTATCTTCCTAAACAAATACAGAAAGCAAATTTGTCTATCATAACAAACGAATTTCTATGCCTTCTTTTTTAATTATTAATTTCATAACTTAACACTAAATAATACTCAAGTGAACACTCAAAGTTTTAAGTAGGAAAGTGGTTTGTCAATATTATTTTTACAGTCTTCCAACTCAGAAGAAAAGCTCACTAATAGCGTGGGGGGGTGGTCTGATGGTGATTGTTTTAAATTTAATTCATCTGTATTTTCCTTCTTCCTATGATTTATACAGCTATCAGTAACCACTAAGAGAAACTCAACCTTTCACTGTAGCATATAATTGTGTTCTTTATACAGTATGCTTTTATTGCTATCCATTAAAAAACCTAGTTTTATCATTCAATCAATATACCATAGTATTTTGCAGTAAAATGATATCTGGTGAAGAAAGAAATGTATCAGAATGATCTCTTTTATCTGGCTGATGCATAATCAATGATCCTTCCTCTACAGATGGCTATGAAAGCATCCAAAAATGCTTAGATGTGAGAGTTCATCGTGTGCCTCAAGATGCTTTTTTTTTAATTAGATTTTTAACATACATCCTGTGCCCTGATCACTAGTCCATTCTGGGCTTCAATGATTTTTAACAATAAGTAATGAAATATGTGAATAGCTGAAGCCCTGATCTTATCACATCTGGCCACACAATTCATGCATTAGAAGTATAATACTGATGATTTCAGATGCGAGCAGTCCGTAATTAAGCACACCTACTTGTAGGCAAACAGGCTAAAATAAAAACAAGTGTCACCTGTAGGAAGCAGCTAAAATAAAAATATACAATTGTCTCATGTACACAGCACATCAGGCTTATCAAAATTGAACATTTAGTGTGAACTGAATGAATGAGAAGTCTGCCTCCCCACCCCATCACTCCACCTGTACTGTCAACAGGTACTCATCCCTTCCTGCTACCAAAAGAGGAACTTATTCACAAAGTCCATTTTAGTTAGTCAAAAACTCTATACACCAAGAAACATATTAAGGCTTCCTTTTTACAAAAAATTACCAAAAAGAGAAATGTAATCACTGTAGGAAAGAATGCCCAAACGACATTGTGCATACTGCTGGATGTCTTGGCTGTGTGAACAGGGCACTCCCATGGCACTGAGGAAGTCTTGTCTTCCTCAGGCTGCTTCCCTCTCCACTAATACCCCAGATACCAAGACACAACCCCTCATTTGCTCCTTCCCAGCAGTATGAGATTTTCTCCAAGTATCAGCACTGTTTCTTCACTCTCCTGTGAGAAATAGATGGCCACATTCAAATTACGATTGCTACCATGCTCCTAGTAATAATTAAAATCCCTTTGACACCTTCTTTGCTCTGTAGCCACAGTAAACACGGCATGACAAAGCTTCAAAACTGAAGCTGCAGCTACTGTGAAGTCAGATGCTGTGAAAATCCAGCATCCTCTCCAGCAAGGCAAAATTTATGAGCAATAGAGTTCCTTTAGAACCAAATTAACTGTCACTTTCATTAGGAAAAGAAAAAACAAGCCAACCCACAGCTTGCATTTCAGTTGATACTGAAATACAGAAAAAAACATGACTTGCAAAACAATTCTTATTCAACTCAGAATACAATTCCCACTTAGCCTCCATCAACATATATCCTTTATCTTCTTCCACCACAAACAGCAGCTTTCTCTGGCATTCATTATTTTTCCCATCCCTACCCAAAAACCACCCTTCCATTTTGTTCCTCATTTTCACCTGAAACATTTTACTCCCTTCCTCATTCACGTGTCACCATCACTAAATTATTCTATCCTGAATTTCTCCTTCTGCTTGTTGACGCAGAAATAATAAAGCTTGAAATTTGCTCTAGGTTATTATAATAGATAAATGAAACTTAAAACTAGGTAAAGCTTCTGATTACTTTAATTACAAAATACAACACTTGTTTACTTCCTTACAATCTTTATTTACAGCCTCCTAAGGAAGAGCAGAATTGCCTCTCAAGAAACATAATACAGTTTATTAGCGCTATGTAGACTGAATCAAAAAGTGTTCCAAAAATACCCCTGTCCTCCTTTTTACGACATAATACATTACAATAGCTGATTAAAGCAAATTCCAATATATTACATATAGCGGGAGCAACATGCATTTTCTACCAATCTCTCAAAAATATTTTACTCTCTTACTTTGGGGACATGCATCTAAATATTTTGTGCCAAGTTTCACATTTTATGAAGTAGAGATCAAAATGCAAATAATCGCAATTAATGCTACAAAAATAAAAAGGCTGTCACAGATGAACTGCCCGCCTCAGCAAATTTCACCAAGGTGCAGCACTGTCGTGGCAATATTTTTTTAATTTCTTACAAACATATAAAGAATCCTATTTCATGCACCACAGAAAATGAGTTTAAATTGTAGTAACAAAGAACCACTAATAGAAGAAGTGAAAAAATGGAAAGTCTATATTTAACTTGGTGCTCAGTCATTAGAAAGGTGCCCCATAACGACCATATGTTACTCAAATATGTTATCACACCTACAATTTCATCATATGTCTCCCAAGAAATTAATTAGCTCTAACTTTTTCAACTTTGACAAAAATGTCTGCAGTAAGTCAGATTACTAGCTGTTGCAAATGCTTCAAAATTCAAAGCTTGCCTCAGCTTTTATTTAACCTTTTAATTACAATCATTGAATAACATTTGGAAGGCAGATGTTCCTTTTTTTGCATATGTGGTTATTAATAAAAAAGACCATTTATTTTAAATTAATATTACTTTTTCAAGTACAAAAATGCTACGAAGACAATCTTTATACAGCAAAGAATGGATACATCAGCAACACTAAAACACCAGTTACCTTAACTAGGAGGAATAACCTGAAGAGAATGAATTCCAACAAAAAAAAAATCACATGGTATGATCCATTTACAATAAAGAATTGGAGCAGATCAGGAATCTCTGCTGATCTGAATATACTGAATCAACACAGAAGAGCTCACCTTTCACGTGTCACCTCAGGTCAGAAAAAACAGTGTTTAAGCTTGACATGGGCATGGATGAGAATTGAGTCATTCCATATTTGCCTTATATTCCATAAAATACAAGGGTAAAGTTGGAAGGATATGGCATCAAAAAGCAATGTTATATAACCTAAGCTAACAGCTCCCGCTAAAATGCCAGGTTTGGTCAAGCCTACTTCACAATAAACTATAACAGTCTGGGTAGATGTCATTCACAAATCTGATTTATTTTATTGTGATAGCTATTCCAACAACATCTTCAGTCGAAAAAATTACCCAATAAATCACTACCTATGGAAGAAATAATAAAGATGTTTTAATACAGGCATACCAACATTCTAAATGTTTTTATCACAAAACACTGAAGTTTCAGTCTTGGTATCAACAAAAAATAAAAACCAAATTAATTTTACAATCTATACTTCCTCAATTCTTAAAAAGTATTAGGCACATCAGTATAGAGCTCCTTGAAGAAAATTTGTACTTTACTGTAAAATAATCAAACATTTGAAGAGAAAGAGGTTACCTCACTGCTGGAGGCTTGTATTTAGAGTTCCTTGAGGAACAATACTAAAAAGCCATTAATTTTGCACAGAATTGACAACTAAAGGTTCAAAGAACAACCAATACTTTCAATTAAAAGGATGAAACTAACATTTCAACCAACTTTTTCTTAAGTAGCATGACATAACATGTTTCCATAAACAGTAAAACAAATAATTCAGTAATTTATTATTTTCTCCTCCAAACTCAGAGGAAGGCTCCTATCGCTTCATCCACTGTCAAAACTCCCCTTTATAGATGCATGAACACACATGGAATACAAATATATATATCTATATCTATCTATCTATCTATATATATATATCTCTACATGGGAACAGTAGCATGGAGCACATTTTCCAACAGTTCTGAAGATGGGTGAGTTATTCCTGTGATTGTCTATAGGTTTTACTAACCAATTAGAAAGGTTTAGCCAAAACTTAACATAAACTCACCCTTTTTAAATTACAGACAGGAAATTTCAAAAAATTAATTGAATTTAACAAACTCTAACTCTGTGTGTAATGGTACCACATCTAATTTAAATTAACTGGAAGGAAGGAGGAAAGGGGAAAGGGAAAAGAAAGAAGAGAAGAAAAAAGCCCTGTTATTGTTATAAAGAAAAAAGCTTGAGTGGGGAAAGGGGGAAAAGTATGCTGAAATTTAATTCTATCTGCTACTTTTCTCTATAAATGTTTATACTTTAAAGTACAATATGTAACAATATGTAGCATTTCTCATTAAATTTGCTACTGTATAGTTTGGTATACAAAATATCATGGGCCAATTATAGCACATGATTATATCCAAACATAATTTCTATAGCATCAGACATTCAAGGACAATATGAGAGTAGAAAATAGATTTTAAAGTAAATATTGAAAATACTTTCAACACAAAAAGAAAAATGAATACATGAAAATTCATTAGTACAGCTGTACTGTAAATAAATTTTTTTAAATCACACTTAGAAATGAAAAGAAAAAAAATAATGTCTAGACAAGCTTGCTAAAAGCAGCAAATCACTAATATCACCCACCCCTTAGCTCACTCAATCCCACATTGTAATTCCAAGTAGTTTTTCTACATCTGATTTGAGGAGAACTGTCCTCAACACTGAAAGCCAAACTAACTGGACCATCTGCAGGCAGCACTAGTAATTTTAAAGTGTTCATCCTACATGTTTCACATAGTAAATGAAGTTTCCCATATAGAAGAAAACAAAGTCTGATAGGAAAACCATGCACCTATGTGCATGGTTTATGTTTCTACCTGAAACATAAAATGGAGTTCACAATATTTTTTTAATAACCAGCCACCAAACACTTGAGTACAGGTATAAAGACAGAAAAGATGCTTCCTTGCCCTCAACTGGGCAGGTGTTGATTCTCTTTAGGAATGTTCTGAAGAAGGAGATGACACTCAGATAGAAATCATACCTACCTTCAAAAGAAATCCTCACAAGGCATGTATTATTTCCTTAAGAGTGATTTGAAGATAACACAGAAATAGCTGTGCTACATAAGAAAAAAAATACATATATCCTCTTAACAAACTTATTTTTTAACTGAAATGGTGTGTGCTACTAATATCTATATATATTTTAAAAGCAAATTTTAATGCTTACCCTCATCATCTAGTTCCCTTTTTTGAGGTCAGTCAAACAAAGAGATGCAATAAAAAGCCACAGAAAGCCAAATGTGATTCAGACTGCTCTAAGTGTATGAATAAACAAACCAAAGTCAGTATACAAACCATGTTTTAAATGGTAACACAAAATTTTATTTGGTATTCTCAAGCAACAATCTTTACACTTCTAAATCAGTGATCTTATGACAACTATTAATAAACATTGTCCAGATTTTTAGTGGCCAAAGACCTATTTCATAATTTTAATTAACCACTTTGTTCATACATGCAGCCCCTCCAAAGTTTTCACAATTCCCTTATTTTCTTTGGAAAAGAGAACAACAAACAAACAAAATCCAGAAAGTTCCTTCACTAACAATGCCCATATACTCACTTTTCCTGCCCTCCCACAAAACCCATGTGCCAGGGTGGATATACCTGACAGGAAACTGTCAGTCCATCCTAGGAAAGATTTTCAAGAAACAGTTTTCACTTCACACTGGAAACTAAGATCAAAGACCAGTAGAAATTTTCTGTGTTTCTTTCAACTTGTATCTACAAAATTCAAGGAAACCCAAAGAAAAACCCAAAGGATACCATACTATCATCAGCACAGCAAAGGGATGCTTACAGAGGGAGGAAATAAACCCAGGAACGTTCACACTGCTCATCAAGCACTTAGCACCTTACACATGGATCCCTGTAGCTATTCCCCTTTTCCTTCATTCTTCCAGTGTCCCTGAATACAGCACAAACTGAAATCCAAACAGAGAGCACTGAGAGGAAAGGATTCTGCTCTGCTTGCAGGCCAGGTGAATTATGTGTATTATCAGGATTTTTGCCAAAGACAATCCAGACTTTTCCCAGCACAGGGGCAAAAAAAGACACATTTCACCAGAAAGTTTCTGAAAGTGCCCCAGTTAAACTCTCCAGATGTAATTTCTTTTGTAGCAATCAGACTTTATTTGTTAGTTCATATCCTAATCAAAACAAAACAGGCAAAAATAATTTGCTTACTGATGACACTTTTTTTTCTTAAAAACTGTCTGCCTTTTTCACGCTCTTCCTCTCCCACTTTCGTGTCATTGAAATAGCGACTGACATCAGAAAGCAGCTGTGCTGCACACACCCCAGCACCGTGCCACAACTGCACAAGAGCCTCCCAGCCTCCCTCTGAAAAGCTGAAACCTAATTAGGATGCTTAAGATAGCTTTATGGATATTGAAAATGACAAATAACTAACCCAAACATATAGGCTATCACAAATGCAATGGATAATTTTTTAATCTTTTTCATCTAAAAATATTCTGGTGTTCCTACATATTGCACAGAAAACAATCAATGCCACTTGAAAAAAACGCTTGCTTTTCCATTTTGCACCTGCACTCTTCTGCTGTGAAAGTGTGTTTTGCATCAAGATTTTTATCACCAGTTCTCTAGGTGGGTTGAATTAGAGTAACAGTATTCCTGGAAAACCCACCACCGATATACTATGAGGTTGCTTCACAGATCTAAGTAAGCAATAAATTGTCCTCTTCACATTTTTAAGAATATTTTATGATTTTATCTGTGTTCTGCAAGTTTGCAATTATGTGAACAGTGGACTTAAAATTTTCCATTTTTAACATTAAAGAAATTATGCATATAAAAAATTACATAACCTTGTAATTTTGTAAGCTACATAAGCATAATTCCATATTATTTGAGGGCAGACCCTAACTCTTTATTCAGGTACCTGAATAGTTAGAGACATTCCAAGGTGTAAACATCACAGACTCCACAAAAAGTTAATACATCCAGCAGGGGAGCAGTATCTTCAGAAAAACAGGGAGCCCTACCCTTAGGGATGTAAAATTCTGGTATTGATGTTTCAACATCCTGGTGACTAGAGAGAAAAGGGAGAAAAGGAGAGAACACAAAATGCATTAACTAACACAGATTTTACTCACTCAAGTAGAATAACAGCAGAAGACTGGTGAAAACAGTAGCTATACCTGACCCATCACACTTATTTTAAAGTTCTCTGAGCAGCCACCTGCACAGGTCACGAGGGCTGAATTCAAGCAAAGCTCTGCTGAGATGCAGGGATCTACGTGGCTCTTCTGTCCATCAGAGGCACCAGCCACAGGCAAAGTGAGAAGCCCCAAGGAACCCAGTAGCAGTCAGAAAGCAGAGGATGTGCCCAGGCCTCTGTTCAGCTTTCTGCTATCATTTTTCACCCTCAAATTCCAAAAGTGTGTGTATTTAAAATGCAGTGCCATATTATCTGGAAATCTATAATTTTAAGGTGAAATTACTGCTGTAAGAAGTAAGGCTGTAACGCGCCAGAGAAATGCACTGGCAGTGATTCAAATCCATCTCAACAGGGCTCGGCACAGACATCAGAGACCTTCATCAGAGCAGGCAAACCCTCCCGTGGAACATAAGCATTCAGTTACATTACAGAGTAACATTACAGACTTTGATTCAACTACTACAGGCTTGGGTACTTTTATCAATGCAGTCTTTCATTGTATGTATAAAATGTTAAGATATGTTCACAGTTTCACATATGACAATACTAAAAATTTCTAAGGGAGATCTCAGGTATTTAAACATTTCCTGTCTGGTCTTAGAAACCTCATTTCAATATCTGAAACTCAATAATGAACTTTTTTAATGTCTTCATTAGCAAATTTCTTATAATTACAGATATATTAAATATTTAATGGTTATTATAAATTTCCCTTACACTCCCTTAATGCAATACAAGTCACAATTTGCACTTCTGATGTGAACTGAAATGATTTTACTCACAGGTCTTTACCCAGGTCCTTCCTCTCCACCCCAAATATTGACAACTAGAACAGTAAGTATTTTATCTCCTATCTATGTCCATCACCACACTTCCATCAGGTTTCAAGTCTTCCAAATCTAACGGCAACAAAGCAAAAAATTAAGGTACTACAGCATAACTGTGAAAATATTTCTCCATATAAGGATCATATTCATAGTGCAAACATTTGTACCAAACCACAAAGAACCTTTTGGATATGATAAAACAAGTAAATATTTGAAAATATATTCAGTTTCCAATTTGTACTTTGTGAATGTGTACTAATTTACAAACACAATCCTCTTATACCATTAAGCAAACATTACTTTACAGAAGAGAATTTAAAAAATCCAGCTCTTCCTGTATATGTATTCTGAAGAAATTATGTCTATCAAAATTACATATAAAAGCAGAAAAGGCAAAATTTGCTACTGCAAAGTTAAAGTGAATTAGGTCAGGATTCAAAATTTCCCCAGTACCACCATTTTATATTACTGCAGTGGTGGTTTATATATCAGTGTGCTTATGTTCTATAGAAAAAATCTACAATGTTAAACTGCAAAAAGACTGTTCATGTAAGGTTTTTTCATCCAGGGACATAATTTACGCAGCATGCAGTCAAAACACGCATTAAAGAGAAGTATCATCTAGATTGCTGAAAACAATGCCAGCTGGGCCACTGGACAGTCATATCCAACAAAAACAATTTGATTTTGAAATAATTTTGTGAAAATTTTAAAATGTCATGCTTTAAAAATAAAATGCTGATTTAAGAATCAGCAAAGTTTGCAGTCCTGCCTCTCCTATTCCTGTGCTTCATGCTTCTCAGACGAGTGACTTCAAAATTGAGAAATATGTCTCAAAGCTGATTCACACTCCCAAAACACTTAACTCATTTGGAAAAGCATTAGCTGATTATGGAGTCTTTATTGTGTCTGGCACTATAAACAAAGCATCCAGCTACATCCAAAGGTAAGAATAAAACAGACAAACTTTTTTAGGTTACTTGCAGCAACTGAAAACAAATTTCTAAGCGTTTAAGGGCTGTAAGAACAAAGAATGGAAAAGGAAATTACTACTTTACACAGAACAAACGAAATAAAATCTCTGCTGGCTAGCTTCCTCAAACTAAAAAAAAAAAAAAAAAATTTAAAAAATCAAAAAAGGGAGAAATAATGATCAGCTGTTGGAAAAATAGCTTTAATGAGCACTTGTAGCACCACATTAAAATACCCAATTTGCTTAATAAGTAGGGAATGTGAATCTAAAACTACAAAAGGAGTGTGAAATCCCATGCTACAACAAAAACTGTATCAGAGTGCACTGAATTTAAGTAAAAATCTACATGGAAAAGTACAATAACTTCCTACGAATACCATACCAAGTTTCATATCTCCAGCTTAGCATTACATAGCACTTGCCATCTCTAAAATAATCCAAGCCCTCAGAAGTACATGCTTACCAATGTATCCTGTCTGAAGTCCCAGATGATTGAGATCAGGCAAAGCTGGAGGCTGGGACTGGGAGGGGCAAGAAGGGAAATCAAAACAAACATCTATTACAAACAGAGATTACTGCTGGCTACACATTTCTAGGCACCCAGATATTGGGCACCTGTGATCAGCAAGTTAAACCTGACTGACCTGCCTTGGGGGCTGGCATTCCAAATATTTCTGTAGACATCCAAAGGCTGAAGCTGTGAACTTAACGTCAAAAATTATTGCTTTATGGGGAAAACCTTTTTTTTTTTTAAATTAAAAAAAAAAAACCCTCTCCACATGTCTGCATTTAGGTCTCAACTGCTGTGCAAACTCCTGCTAATGTAGGTGTCTTGGCAGAGCAAAGCCTACCCACTGCAGGAAATCCCCACCTTTTAATCGGGCAGAACCTGGAGGAATCCTCCTGCACCGAGGGATTTGTTGTGGGTTGTAAGAAGATTATCTCCTCTCCGGCAGCCTCAGGTGCTGCACTGGCTCTGTCTGGCTGCTAAATGGAGCAAGGTGAACTCCTGTGCTACAGCAGCCAGCCACGTGTGACTGCTCTCCCAGGAATCACCTTCCCTGAGCTCTAAAATCCGAGGTATGTGGCAGAGGTGTCAAGCCAGAAGACTGCCTGCAAGTATCCCAAAAACACAGGGAGCATCTCCCAAATGGCCAGGACACATGCAGGGAACTTTTCACACAGCACTGCTCAGGAACATGGACAGTCAGTTTTGCTAGAGGCAAGGGAAAGGGACAGGGGAAAGCACTTCAGAAGTTTATTTCCTATATAATCACACTTACAACCTGCTGGAACAAAAGGAACAGCCAAGGAAAACACAGTAGCAGAAAAGTTCTGCTGGATCAACTCCACCCCCAACCCTATTACAGCAGAGAGCCCCTTTTTGCAAACAAATGCACAGATGTGGGAGGGAACAGGGAGGAAAGAGGGAGAAAAAATAAAAACGAAACAAAACAACAAAACAAACCCNCTTTAAAATTAGCACTAGCACAAACCTGAAAGCAAACTTCTCAAACAGAAGCAAATGCACTGAAATAACCATCCCATCTAAGTACAGACTCACTTTTAAAGAGACTTTGTAATCCTCCCACAACAGATAGTAGTCGTCACAAGTAAAGACCATCTAATCTTTTATCAAAGCAAGATTTCTGTGGTGATCATTGCTCAAAGATTTTGTAGATCATTGCTCAGGGTACCTTCACCACCTGTGACAGTTCAGAATATCACTATATTTATTTTCCTCAGGTGCAAACAGTAAGCTTTATATAAGTAAACAGGAAATTGTTTTATTTTCTCAGTGAATAAAACATTGCAAAAATACATTATTTTGATTTAAAAAGATCCTCTGTCTCTTCAGAGAAGACTAACAATTACTAAAACACTCAAAATAGAAACAAATATTAAAACATTAAAAAACCCACAAACAGTCAAATACTGTTTTCAGCTTTCTTTATAATACATGCACTAAAGCACACAAACTAAAAATCCTTAGCACAAAAAAGTCATAGGTAAATTCAAATGTAATAGGATGTGTAAATAAAAGATAAGATCATAATAACACTATTACAGTTGATGGAAATCAACAGATTTTAAAAAGTATTGAATATTATTCATCCAGCTTCCCAGAACAATCAAAATATCTTCAATCACTCTGATGTCACCACTCATTAAAAGCCTCAGATATTTTTTTTCCCCCTAACATATTAAATGACACAAAGAAGAATAATTTTCCATTTCTCATTTCTTGGAATTCTGTTTTCAGCTGATCAGTGAGCTGACAGTCGCAGACACACTGAAGAGATTTATTTGGGTATAATAAAAAAAGCTATTTGCCATCAAGAAATAAAACCCCTACAGAACAGATTAGTACATTTTAATAGAACACATTTGGAGTAAGGATGCTCTTAGCAAATCAGATACAGAATAATAAAGAGCAAGATAAACATTCTAAGGGTAAAAGAAATTCATCATCCAGTTACAAGTCAGTCACATATGGAGACACCGAGACAGCAAGAGCTCTTTACAATAGTCCAGATTTAGAAATTTGATTATCTTAGAAAAATCTGTGATGAACAAGCAATGCAATGAAGTTACAAAAAGGACAAATAACATAAGAGATAAATATCATTATACTATGTATTAACAAAGATTTTGTACACAAATCAAGGAAAAAATAAGTAAAATAAGAATTTATTCTTTTTATCTGGCAAAGATAAAAGCTGTGAAATATTTACAGATTTTGAGCACTAAAAAATTGAGAGGGGCCACTAAATTGATAATAGTCCTGAGAGAATCAGACTGTATAGGGGTTTTTTTTGTTTTTAAGAAAATACCAAGTTTGAAGTACACTAAAAACAACTAGGCTTATCCTAGAACAGAGAATGTGGTAGGGAGTAAGAGGAAAGCAGAATATAATAATCTCAAAATATGCGAGTCTCATAAGGAGGACAGTGATTAATTGTGCTTCACATCTACAGATGGCAGTACAAAAAACGATCAGCAGGGAAATTTAGACTACATGTTGTTAGAAAGTTGGTCCAAATAAAGTTTGTTAAGTTGCAGAACTCTTTGTATCCAATAGTCACTGGAGCTTTCAAGAACACCCAAGACAAACATCATGCATGGACTTATTTTGGTTTTGAGTCCACATCAAAATGGGGGACACACAATTTTAACACTCAAAATTTCTTCCAATGTAACATTTTTAAGTTAAATAAAAATGTATCAATACATAATCTCAAGTGGCAGCCTTGTTGTCAACACAGACCAGTATTTTTGCACTTACCTAGTTAATTTAGTAGGTGGTTTACAATATAAAGACAACTGTACTAGCTCTCCCAGCTTAGTGAGGCTAATGAGAAAGTGATACATTTCTCTATTACCTTATTAAGAGTATCTACACTGCAACTCTCCATTTGTACAATAAACATTGTACAATAGTTTTTATACACATGAAGCACTCCTTTGTCATCATAGGTACAACACTGATAACAGTCACCTTATCAAATATTACAAACATCATAAAATTAAAGATTACCTAGGTTTTAAGAAAAGTGTTTTTGGAGGGGAAATTTTATTTTGCTTTAAACAGCTTCTGGGAGGAGCACAAGTGACTACACTCAGCAGTACATCCAAAGGGAAAGTGGAGGAAAATGCCAGTCCTTCTTCATAGGCAATTCCCAAAACAACATCTCAACCCAGCTATGAAAGGAATAAAGTTGAATCAGGGACAAGGACAAAACAATGCAGGCGTGCTGACCCTACACAGCAGAAAGACAAAGACTGAAACATTCCAATTTTATTACAGAACTAATTTAGTAAAAAACCTGGCATAAACTCAGCAGAGCTGTACTGTGGGAACCCACGTACTCTCATCTGTGCAAACCAGAGTTCAACACCAGAGAATCACTCATTCAAGGCTATCAACGTGGCAAACCCTCTTAGCCATAACTATTACCCTGTATGTCTGGATTGATTTTGACTGTGCATTAAATGGGGCTATATGAAGGCTCTTCTTAAAGTCTTTGACAAAAAGCCACCAAGGACTCCTCTCATCATACTGGAGATCTTCTACATGAAGGGTCTGCCTATCTTTCTTAAGAGATCAAGATTATGTTAAATTAGATTCTGTAGTATATTGTATCAAAACACTGCAATGAAAATGCACAGAAATATACACATTTTCAACAAACAACCACTTCCTTAATAACTGGGATTCAAATTAAAATTTAAACAATGTTTTCTTTTTGTTCCTACTTTGTTTAATGCAATCAAACTTGATACTTAAAAACCCTCTTTCTTAAAAATGTGCTTTTAATCCTCTGCTCCTGAAAAATATGTCAATATTTTTAATGATCATCCTATAATTGTTCTCTTCAAACAAACCTTGAACAAACAATACATGGCAACTCCTGCCAACTCTCTGACCACAGGTCGAAGAATACAGTAATCCAGTATTTTTAGCTCCTGAAGATTTTTTATTGTTATGTACTCTTGAGCAAAAACCTTTAGCAGTGAGCACAGGAATTTCAAACCTCTAGGCAACACATAACTTGAAATAGTATATTACACAATGTCTTTTCACTTCTTTCATTGCCAGAGACATTATTTCTAAGTTTGCCTTCCATACTACTAAAAGTACATTATTACAATCTGGATAGACAGAAATTTCAGTTGTTATGCACACAGAAGAACAAACACCAATGGAAACAAAAGGAAAAAAGATACTCTGGAGTGTGCTGGATTAATTTTTTCATATAACATAACTGAAATCTACTCTGAATTTGACAGAAGGGAAAACCTCTGACAAAATGTGTTAGTTTTAACTACAGTCCTAACTGGACCTAATCACACAATAAATCAGATGCAGAATCTGTTGAAGTAGAAAATCTTGAGCGTGTGGGCTCTGCAGGACAGACTAAAGCTAGATGCCTTACCTCCAGTGCATGAGAAGAAGGCATCTGAACTGAGCTCCATCAACACCAAATGTGTAAATGGGATAAAAATACTATCTGTCAATATTTTAGAAGAAAAATGAAACCAAATTTTGTTTCCTCAACATTGAGCCTGTAAGTACAGCTGAATTGCATTCAAAAGCTTTTCTCTCCTTTATGAGGCTTTAAGAAATAATCACCGTAACACTCATCATACTGTAAGCAGAAGAAGCAGAAAAGCTGCAAATATCAGAAAACTCTGGAAATGTCTGAAGAGTTATTCATTTTGCCTAAATGTTATCCTGCTAAGTGGAACTAATAGTCTTAGTTTACTACTTAGAATCATAAGATGCATCTAGAAGGTGAATGAGTTACCCAAACTTCTCACAGGATACACTCATTCCCATGTGTTAGGCTGGGAGTCAGTGAGATGATTCAGTGGGGGGGGAAACAAACAACCCAAATTAACAAAAACAAAACAAAAAAAACCCCACTCCCCAAGGAACCAAGGAAACAAACAAAAAAGCAGTAACAAGTAACACACCCACACCCACACACACCCACACCCACACACACCCACACCCACATCCCTGTTTGGGAGATTTTTTCCCCACTGAGTATCACAAGGGCAAAACAAAACACAAACCAATTCTATTTACCAAGTCTGAGACATTACTGAATGCTTACTTTGGACAAACTTTGTTGAGATTGTTATATTTTAATAAAACGTTTTGCATAACGCATGAGCAAGAGACAGCTTGAGATAACAGATTTGAAAGCTTCCATTTCAACTAAAAGTCTTTCATAAAATTTAAATTCGGCTGTTTCCAACACAAACCTTTGCAACATTAGGCTCATAGTAGGGCAAGTTAAAAGACACTATATTGCAGAGATGCTGGTTTGGAAATTCCAGAAAAGTGAAGTAAGTACAAAAATATAAGAGCAAGTGTTCTCAGAGAAAACAGTACAAGACATCAGCTGTAGGTTACTTGGATAAGATAAGCCTGGATTTGTATTGAAATAATCCTGAATGCTCTATTATACATTAAGCTAATCAGTGGGAATGCACCTGAATATTTATTTAACTACACAAACTCTTTATCTTTTCAGGGCTGAAATTATATATAAATTCTAAAATAAACTAAATTATATTATAATTAAATACTCTACTTAATCTGTACTTTTTGCTTCTGACCTTCAACTTTTAATCACTCCTTGCTGTCTGCAGTATTAAGAGAAAACAACTCAAAACTCTTCAATTTACAGCACTGAAAAAAAACCCCACAAAGAGCCAAAAAGCCCTGTGCAGTTTTTGTCTGCTCTGAACCACTCCTTGCACATTCAGTGTGATGTCCCACAACCTTTTTACCTTTGTTGTTTGATAGAGAGACTCTTTCAGTTGGTGCTTTTTGTGTGTTCCTCCAGCTGCCCAGTGGCATGCTTTCCATGACAGATGCTCTGGCTTCATTCTTAACATATGTTCCAGATGATAATTCCATCTTCTTTTCTGGATAACTTTAGAGCCAAGGGGTTTTTGAGCTGTCTAATGAATCTTGGCATCTGTTATAAATTCATTCCATTTAATACATAGTATTTTTCTAAGGCATTTGCTTTCAAAGGCATTTAGATGTCTGTACCTTTGTTGGATTTCCAGCTTTCACATCCATATGTTGTGATGGAAAGCAATATCTGAGTTGAAGTTTCACACCCTGGTCTTTAAAACATGGATTTTTATGACCGTATCTTATTTAGTTGGTAAATGAAACTGTTGCCTTGCCAATTTGTAATGCTAGCTCCTTACTGAAATCCCCAGATGACAGGCACCTTACTACCGAAATATACAAATTTGTTCCTTTCTTGTATTCTTTTACTTTTCAGTGCAGACTTTGAACTGGGAGTTTTCAGGGATAAATTTTGTCTCTATTTTTTCCTTATGATTATATAATAGCATTGTAAACAAAGCACTCAAAAAACCCCAAACAAACAAATAATGGTTTTACCTTCATCTTCTAAACACTGAAAGACAAGGATGCATGGCAGCATGGCAGAAGTTACTGCAATTACCATGGAATTCTTGTTTGTTTTAGAGACTTCTCATGCTTTCTTAAGTAACTAAAAATTACCAGTTCCTGCAAGCTTTCAGTACTTTTCTTTCTGAAACCCTGTCTCCACATTCACCTTTCTCCATTTTATAATTCCTTGATGTTGTATCTAGCAATACAGGTACCACATTTCCATACCAAACTTGCTCACTTTCCCAGCCTACCTAACCCATCTTTTAAATTTCTCCATTCTCTGTATCCTTCCAACTTTACCACTCACTCTCCACTCTCAGCAGGCTCATGAGCTGCTTAGAGCCACACAAAAACAGTAGCATTTACCAGTGACTCTTTCAAACAAGACCAGAGAGCAACTGCAGCCAAGAGAAATGTGCAGCAAAACTAATGACAGATTTTTACACCAGAAATATCCAGTAAGAGTTACAGTATGAACCAAAAGAAAAATATCTTGAAAACATTACAAATTCTTCCATTTTTACAATTTCAAACTAGGAACAGAATCTCTAACTCTTATAGAAGCTGAAAATATGCATCGATGCATATTTTTCTTTCAGAAAAAAGTGCTGCCCAGCACAGCATGAGCATAAAAGGCTATTTCCTTGGAGATTATCCTTAAAACAGACTCTGAGAAAGTTCTCCTGACCTTTACTGCTCTTGGTACCTGCTTGATAGCCCAGGCTCCACAGCAGCTCACATCATTCCATAGTTAAAAACAAGCATCAGTGCAGTTAAGATTTACAAAAAGACACCTCTTTTCTCACAATGAGGACTTCAGGAAACTGACAACTTCACATGCTTTGTGGAGTTCTATCTTTCTGATTCAAAGTCTCTGCAAGGCTTTATGCACACTAAAACCCTTTGTGTTTCAGATGGTGCATTCTGAAACACATTTCTCTTCCTATTGGGTGTGTTCTAAACAGCAATACCGCATTCCTCAAACATTGGTTAAATCACAATGCACGGAATTTCTCAGTAGAGTAATTCCTAATATTTATCTATTCCGAGGAAAGATTAAAATAAATTAATTTATTGCTTTGTGTGTTAAAAAAAAATAAAGTATCACACTGTAAGTGAAGAAATACAAGCAGATTTTCAAGGAACTCTAAAGATGACAAGTTATTTGGAGCATTCTTAAATATGTTAATTTGCAAAAGACAAGAGATCATGGTAAGCCACCCTTTTTGTAAACTATGCACGTAATCAATATAAAACTTTCCTCTATGCTAAAGCTACAAATATATTGACATCAACAGCTCACAAACTACAGATGGCTTTTAGGGAATATAGTGGATTGCAAGAAAGGAAAGGCTATTAATATGCTAAAACTATAATGCAAAATTGTATTTACTACAAATATACAAATGCTTACTGTGAGGTAATTTACCAGTGACAATTATTTCACTGAATATAACAACCTGTGGTTTTCTATCCACCAAAACTCATAGAGATACTTTCCTAAGGAAAGGTCAGACACTCTGGATGACTACACAATGATGCTTCTGCATTCACGTTGCCTCCAAATAAAAAGAGCCTTTTTGTCCCTGTTTATTTTGTCCTGCTCTGGAGTAGCAACTTGTTACCTTTTTTACAGGAAAATTCCTACAAGAAACCAACTCAAATTTGGATTTTATATTCTTATGCAAGAATAAGTTAAATTATTGAAGTATGTTCCTCAAAAAGACACAAAAAACCTATTAATGTTTGAATTTCTTAGAATGTGACCTTATTTGAGTGGGCCAAGTTTTTATTATTGAAGGAGGGGGATAACTATACTAATAATAATAGTAATAATGTATTATTACTGGTTTTATTATTATTATTAATACCTATCTACAGCAGATTCTTTAAAGCCTCACTACCAATGCATTCAACATCTGTGTGATTATCTATTAATGACTACACGGATACAGACAAAGCTGACACAAAAACCATATCTCAGATAAATACATTAGTAAGTATAACACAGCTATTATATACCACAAATAACATGCTATAACTGTTTCATCTCCATTTGCAGACTAAATAATATCTGCATCTAACTTCTTGAATCTTCTTCTCTACCCTGGAGAGGATGTAGGGGAACACAAAGTATTTGAAAGAATCCCTAAAACCAGCTGGTTTGGTTTCATTTGGGGGTTTTGACTCTTCATTTGTTTTATTTGCCAAGAAATCTTTTTATTTCATCTAATATCAGCATGGTTGTCCACAGAGCTGCAAATAACAGCAATTCCCAGTCTCCTTTGGAGCAAAGATAGCTGGAAAGGGAAATGTTCATCATCTCTACATAAGCCTCTTTGTGCCAACAGCAGTTTCACATAAAATCCTATGCACATGGTGTAAATTAAAAGATACTGAGATTTAAAACCATCCAAAGGGATCTTAAATGCAATGTTTACAATGAAAATTCATTTAAAATATTCATGTGCAAGTTGAAATCAAAGAACATGATCCTTTTCCAAACTCTGTTATATAATCAAGCAAACCCAGAAGTAGGGTATTCATTGCAAAGAATGAAGTTCAAACAAAATCTACTTTACAAGAATTTTACCTAATGTAACAGAAAATGTACAAGAAAACTCGAGACTCTCACAAATTAACATTACCTGAAATTTCACTGATTGTCCATCAACACAGTATGAATATTCTGAACTCTGAAAAACCATCAAGTATCATTTTAATCTGGAGTAATACCTAGAAGCCAACAACTCACTAGCCTCAGAGGAGTACCTATCATAAGCTTTGAGAGGTTTTTTGTTAAAATACTCTTTTTAAACACCTTTCAAGCTATAAACACAAGGGGATTACAAAGGTACTCTATTATTTAGATTAAGGAACCACGTAATGTTCCAGACATTAGCCAGGTCACTCTTCTGTGAAAAAATTCTGTTTATTTAAAAACTATAAACACACAGGAATAGGAATTAGCTAACCCTCCTGATGGCATTTTTTAATTCAATCACATTTAGGACTAGCACAAAATAAGTCAATGGCCCTTTTCTAAACATGAATTTCAAAGAAAGACATCTTGAAACACAAACTAGTTGCTCCATAATCCTCTGGTAGGGACAAGAGAAGTTTTAGGTGCAGTTCTGTAGCCAATTCACTCTTGCAAAGGTGGGGGCTGCCACTAGCAGGGAGCTGTCCTGCCCCTCCACGTGGCCGCTCTCCCATTCCCCTGTTTGCCAGCTCTACTGTTTGTGCAGCTACACGGTGAGTCAGGTCAGGGAAATGATCATCTGAAAGTTAGCTAGGAAAATAAAAATAGATTCATTTTCAGCCAGATAAATTTCCTGGCATGATTCACCATGTCACCATCATGAGCACAAGTGCCAACACAACCGAGCGAGGGGAGGACATGACACTTCCCCCATTTCAGCAGCAGCTTCCACTGAAGTTTCAAGTAAACATGGAAGAGCATCAGGGGCAAGTTCACAAGCTTCTAATTAAAATATAGTAGCTGCTGCTGTTTCTCGAGATAAGAATAAAGTTGTTCAGAAAAGTTTCCAATGTATTAGTCAGCATGCATAAACTGGCATGATATTATAAAAACCAACACAGTTCAAAACAGAGTGAATATCAGCCTCAAAGTAAAGCAAAAGATGCTATATAGAAGCACACTACTCTGCAGGAATTTTCATGTAAATGTACGTATAAAACTTATACCGCTAATCCATCTGCAGTTTCATGAGATCAAAAGTGTGCAAGCATAAGGAAAGATGCTGTCATGTCCTTACAGATTACTCTCTCCCAAGGATCATTGTTCAAGGGTTTCCTCCAGTCTTTCTGGAATACACCTAGCAAAAGAACTAATGTTGAGATTTTTCCATTTTCTTTACCATGTCATCTCTTTGCATGACCTAACAGATTTTACCTCTTCTGCAATGCATCAGGATAAACAAAATTTTAAGAATCCACTTCTTCTCACTCAGACTAAACTTCAACTATTAGATTGATCTTACTTCCTATACAAAAATTGTATTTCAAGTACATAAAATCATCTTTTTAAAAGCCTGAATACTGTAATGTAAAGTGTTTAGAAGTTTCACAAAGATGAAGTCACATTCAGGAAGTCTCTGAGGTGAAGTAACAATACTATTTCCATTTTATCTGAGGGAAATTGTGACTTGGACAAATTCAGGTTTCCACAACACTGAGTGCCAAATTTAAGGTACTATTGGCCCAATTCTTTACATAATTTACAGTCTTTCATGTCTTCCTTCACTATGAACTAGGTTGTCCACAAATTTATCATAACCAAAATCACAGAGCATTTGTATCAAGTAGCCCTCAAATCTCTTGCTGGTGGTGTGGTTCTCAGTACCCCAGCCTAATTAGCAGCTATTTGTGAAGATTGTTCTGGTTACAGTAACTTTCTTATTGTGGCAATGTTGATAAAAGACTATCTGGAAGCTGTGCCCAGTAATGTTTTTTACATTTCAGCTGTTCAAATGTGAACAACTGACGAGTACACAATTTGGAATTTCAATGCAAAAAATGATAACAACTAATGAAACTGGGAAGTTTCTAATTTTACACAGTTAATATGCTACCATATTGTAATTCAATATTTTTGGGAAGACTACTTCCAAAGTCAAGACAGCCATCAATTTGTAAGTGATCTTCTGAATCTGCCTAGAAAAAGAGAATGTGTTTTCTTATCAGTGTGCTGGCATCTAGGTATTCATTTCCTATCCTCCTATCAGTTTTTAAGAAAGCACTTTGTCAGAAAGAAAACTATGAACTAAGAATTTACAGTAAACAAGACGTCAGTTGCAATGATCTGATAACAAAGAAATCTACTTAGGTTTATATAAAGTAAGCTAACAATGCCCTGAGTTGAAAGGGAAGGAATCAATAACAGACTAGCTGAAAGATAGAGTAAGCAGTACTAGTAAGAGATGGTATTCAATTTTATATTTATTTATTACTAGAAAATAATAAAAACTGGATGTTACTGGAAAAATGAGACTGGAGGTACACCAACATTACAGATAAGGAATATACATCTGAAGCAAATCTCCCAATCATCAATTACTACAAGGTTTGGCTTACACTGTGGCCACCACTCATCCATTCCCACTGCTGAGGGACTCTCAAGTCCATAGGAACAGACGTGGCAGTGTATCCAAAGCAAAGCTCTGGAAACATGCATATGTAGCTTCAACCAAAATCTAATCATGTCTCAACAGATCTGCCTCTATTATGCTGATGCAGTCCTACCCTGGGAAGCAGGAATCCCTCACAGAGCAAGTTAAGGTCTTTGCTGGTGGAATCAAGCAACAGTGTTTTGCCTGCCACTTAGATTAAACTGCTCTCAAGAATTTGGGGATTGAATAAATCTCACTCACTACCAGAATCTTTCCATGTTTTGATGGAAAAAAGCCTCTCATTTTGTCTACAATTTGTAGAGACCCTAATGAAGGGTCAACAGTTCCTCTTAGAAAACAAAAGGCAACCAAGACAGCACTGAGCAGTCATGAAACCTTATTCTCTGGTCTTCTCCCTAAAGTTTCTTTATTGAAAAAAAGCTTATTTTCAATATCTCAATCTGCAGTCTCATTTGTCTCATGCCCTAAAACTCAGTCCAGCCCTAGAACTCTTTCAGAACCTAGTTTCAAGTCTCAGCTGTTGACCTCAATAATGTTTTTAACGATTACAGCAGGGGTATTATTAAAGAAGTGGTTCCCACAGAGGCATAAGCTGATTGACCTAGCTGGGGTGAGAAGAACCAGTACACAGACTGCTTCTGAAATAAAATAAATCACAGAGACTTGGGAGATTTGTTGGACTGGCATGTAGGTATATTGAGAGAAGATTTTTTACAAGGTATCAAATGTTCTAGAATTGCAAGCATATTATTCTTACAAAAACAATGTGAAAGTAACACAAACACAAAGGAATTTCAAGTGTAACCAATGTATTACAGCATGCCAAAGGTATTATACAGTGTGACTATTTAAGCTTCAAGTAAAAAGTAGAGGTTTTAATAAACAGAAAACATGTATTTGCCTAATGGTTCCTCAAATTCTTCCCCAACAGCATCCCTTGGACATTTGCTGGTCGTGCAGTACTGCCAGGCCAAAAGGGTTGAGAGCAGGAAAAGGGTAATGAATTGTCAACATCTTGCTTCCTTAATCTCTGCAACAGAAAATGTTTAACCTTGCTTCTAAAGAAGTATTGCTCTCTTGGGTAACTAAGTAGTGTGAGTAAGTGAAACCAGCATAAATGGAGAAAGCCTCCAGAACGTGAGCAACCAGGCAGCATTCACTATACAGGAAATGGAACAGACACACAAGAACATGTAAGGCCAGTGGGTGCAGAATACTCCAAAACTCCCATTGCCCAGGTATTTTCCTGTGTAACAAGCAACCCGTTGCTGTCAGGAATAGCAAAAGCACTTTTCTACCATAAAACTCAGGAAATGCAAAAGCTCTAAGCCCAAAGTGATAAGCACCAGAAATATGCCTTACAAGCAACTGCAGGGAAAACAAACAAAAAGTCAATTTAGGTATTGAATTTGGTTAACTTATTTTCAGAAATCTGAACATCAATAGTTCCAAGGTCAAATATATTGATATGCCCATGAATGTTCCATGTTAATAATATACTATTATTACATAGGAGAACACCTTCCTCCATTTGAAGATACTCCTGTATCTTCTATCTGACATATTACTGGTAGGAACTAACACATTCAATCAAAGAACATGCACAGAATTTTAGCCACTATCATCTACAATACAGCTCCATGTATGAGAGCTTCATTTTTACTGATGAGAACCAAAACTGTACAATCATTAAAAAACTTCTAACAGTCTCTATCATAGCTACAATGAAACAAAAACAATTTTTTAAAAATTTAGAAATTAATCAACCATGCACAATTATCTGAACTGGCATTCAACAAGGATATTGCAGCAAGGATAATCTCGAGACTGTTTAAATACTTTGCATTTCATGCTTCAATCTCTATTGCAAACTGCCTTTAAGAACATAAACAAGTACAAGGTGGAGAGCTGCAAAAATTACACTCACCTATGCACTACCTAAAAAGTATCTGGAATGAAGTTATTAAGCAAAGAGAACACCTCATCCTAGTTACATCAATTTTAAGGTTTTCATATGGTTCTGATCCTCTTCATGGAAAAGTATGGATAAAAAGGTTATAATTATTCCAAAAGGAAGACCTTGGTAGTCAACTACAAAGAGAGTGGGACAGAGAAAGGGCTCCGAGGGACTCCTCTCCCAGTGGGGTAGCTACAGGAAAACAGCATCTAAATACATAGATCTCTGCTCATAGGGTATCTGGGGAAAAAAAAAAAAACAACACCCAAACAAACAAAAAACCAACAATACCTACAAACAAACAAAAAAACCCCAAAACAGTGCTGACTACAAGCAACTTTACAGATTTACCTAAACCCATTTCTACACTGAGTGCAAGATACAACAGCCTCTTAACTATCTGGGAATTAAAAAGGAAAAAAAAAATCTAGCTACCATGTAAGGATATAAGGAAAGCCACAGTATCATTTTTCCTCCCTTTGGTCCACATGGAACTGCCTCTTTTACATTCACATATTTTGTTGGAACTTCACATTTTGCATTAATTAGATAGAATGAGAGTAGAACAACTACAGTATGAAAGGCTTGTTTAGTTTCAAGTAGTTTATCAATCAAGACTTTACCTTAAATAGTATTTGCTAAGACAATTAGAAAAAAATTCTTTAAATTTCTTCTACTTTGTGTAGCAGATGTTCAACATAGTCTATTTAAATTTGTATTTGTTAGAGGTGTGTTAAATTGCTCAAATAATTCAGACAATCTGCAAACAAGATTTCTGACAGGTTGTGAATAACACTCAATTAATACCATAACTTCTGAGATTAATTTTCCAATCAAGGCATTTATGCTCCCACTAAAAAACAAACCAAAAAAATAATAAAAAAAAAATTTAAAAATTTTTTTAAAAAAGAGAAGGAAAAAAAAACAACGACCAAAAAAACCAACAACTCAAACATACCACATGAACTCGATCTCCAGAGTGTATTTCCAAAATTAACATCTGTTTGGTCTTGGTTCAAGTGTAAAACCCAATGTCCACTACATGAAATAATACAGTTCTTTTTCTGGATTTGAGCCAGGGGGAGGAGGGAGAAGACGTTATCCTAAGACTATAAATAATTTGTACTTTAAACAACAATTCTATTACTATTTGGAACAATAGATTTATTCCATTACACTATTTATTCTTCTCGATAGAAGATATAACAACAGTAAATATTTTGCACACAGTTATTTCTCAAAATCCCATGACACCTGCATCATGTCTTGAATCTCAAAAATGAAAACAGAGCAGAGTTGAGTCAATCCCATCACAGTAAATCAAACACATTCTATGAACTGTATGAGTTTAGAAATACTAACAGTACTTCAATTTTATATATGAAGAAGTTCTGAAAGTATTTTAAAAAAGAAGGAAAAACAAGAAAAAAAAATAAAAACATTAAGTGAAAAATCATATTACAGTATTTCAGTGATACACTATTTACAGGACAATCTCATTACAGGAAAGTTTCATGACATCTGGTTTTTTACCACCATCTCATTACATCAAACTTCTTAAGTTATTACAGTTAAGCCCCAACAATTTTGGACTTTGGTTCCCTCTCTACAAAATTGGAATGCTGGTACATGTACCATGTGAGCCATGGCAAACTGCATTACCTAACACACCACATCAGAACACCAAAGCCCAAACAGAGGAAAGGCAATCAAAGTGTGGCAACACAAAACACAAGTACTAACTTAAACTAATATACTGCTTTGTCTTTAAACAATTATTTAGTCATGGTGCTGTGCCTTACACACTGGGTATATCCTCACCAAACCCTACTCTTTCAATTAAAGACAAAGTTAGCTGACACATTAAATTTAAAACTGGGTCCTTTAAAAAGTTAGCATCTGTGTCAATTCTTCCTTTGTCCCTAATGATCTTTCAATAACATGGTAACAGAAACTCTTAAATCTTGTCATATGTTTAAATTAATTGAAATTCTGTGCACAGGTTATATATAAAGAAATTAGGTTGCAATTAAGCATAGTTATGAAAGATTCTTAAATCTAATTGTTGTGACTATTATAGACCACAGACAAGGTCACGTCTACAACTCAGAAAACTTCGGCTTTAAAGAAAAAATACCACATGAATTATAAGTATAAAACTCACTTCTGTAATGATACAGCCCCAATCACACTAGGCATGTTCATCATGTAAAAAAAAAGAGTTTCCAAACTGATAAATTAACAATACATCCCTCTCTGCAAATCATGTAATTTAATTTAGTAAATACAGTAAAAGCATGTTAAGTAAAATTAAGGATACTAACCTTTACATAAATTTAAAGATACTCATTCTGCAAAACACTGTCCTCTGCAAATCCAAAATGTAAAAGTCATTTTAGCAATTACTGCAGAGTGCTTACACTAACTGCAATAATGTCAAATACTTAATTTCTGCATATCAGCAACAAGGTTCATGTAACTGTATTTAAAGTTTTTAGTCAAAACATCTTTCTTTTCTGTATGCATTACAAGGAAAGATGTTGGTGTCACCTAAAAAGTAAATTCATAAAGGAAGCGACAATGCATCTCTCTCCTAATCTGGCTACAGGTATAACTGGGGAACAGAAAGAAAAATTATCCTCACTAAGCCAGTGAATTGCAACAATGTCTTTGCAGCCACACGTGGACACAGGCCATGAGCTGCCTGGTTCTTGTCACTGGATCTAAGACAGTAAGTTCCAGCCACAAAGCCATCCTTACAGAATGCATTCCCACTCCTCTCTCACCTGAGCAGAGCCTCCACTCTAAGGAGACTGCTCTGCTGGCTCTCCACTAGTTCAACTTCTGATGTCTCACAGGGATCTGAATTAGTACTTTAGTTCAGATAAGGCAAGTGCTTTTGCAGCAAATCTTCCCACCACCCTAGTTAATGCACTTTCATCTGCTGCTTGAAGCAGTCCCACAGTGCACAAACCTGGTTCCTTTCAGATAAAACTAAAAGCTACACGATGTACTCCAGGAGCACTACCACTGCCAGAGGGACACAGAAGCAGACAGAAGCCAGTCCAAATTAACACCCACTTCACTGTACAAATGCATTAAGTGTAGATAGGTATCAAGTCCCCAACACCAATTATTTCATTCTCCAAATCTGCTCTTACTGGGTGTCATTAGCTGCTCAGGCACACCCATCACTGTGCCTCAGGGTCTCCTTTCACCTGGGACCCGAGGCCCCCAAGCTTCTCAGGCACTGCTTCCCCCTGGGGTTTGTGTCTTCTCTTGTCCAAAGTTCTCACCTCCAGCCTGTCATATCTGCTCATTTGACCTTTCATATTCAACAGCTTACTCTTCCACAGTATCATCTACTCTCACCACACTGAAACTGTTTCTCCTAAAGACTACTCAAAGCCCAAGTATGATGAGTCTCAAAACAACATAATTCTGCCGTTTCTTAACTTTGAGTAAAACATTAATACTTTAATGGGTGCCTAATTTCAGCACACAAAGAAAAACAGGGCTTTGAAGCCTACTGTGTAGCATCACATCTGATTCTTCACTGCTCAACAGCAGGCTTAAAACCTCACAAATATATAGCTCTCAGCCCTCTATTACTGACATGGATACAGCACTAAGAATAATAATAAAGCAAACATCTTTTCACTGCATTTCACAGCCATTCAGGGTGCCCTAATACACCCTCTCTTCCCTAGCCTCTCTCTAGCAGAGTCTCAACTCAGGAAGAGATCCCTAGCTCTATTTTTATTCCTCCCCTCTCATTTCTACATTGAGTTCACCTAACTCGCCTTTGTAATGGGCCATCTTATTAGACACCTCCTCAAAACCATTTTTTGTCCCAATACATTCAAGTCATCCTCATACTCCTGACTACGCTGTGAATCACAAAAAGAAGTCGGATTCTTTTCCCTTTCCTTGTATCACAAACCATACTGACTGCTGAAGGGGACAATTTTTAAAGGTCCAGGACTATAGTCACATGACCAAGTAATTCAGCATCATAGAAACAGATCAGCCAACTGAAGCAGCCCAGGCCCCTGTGTTCCCAGCAGGAAGGGTTTACAGGTTTTATTTCTAGATAAATTCAGTCTGGAGGCTCAGAAATGTATGCTGCACCATATACTTGGCTCGGGGTTGTCCAAAGGACCGGTCACTGAGGCTGGAATTCATTCCATGTCTGCCTGGAGAAGAGATCCCACACTCACCCTTCTCCAGGTGGAACATGGCTTGTACCTACCAAAACCAGCCTGTGAACTGAGCCAATGAGTATCAAGTGTTGATGAGCAAAGAATTCACTTTAAAACTGAAACAGAATGATTGTCTGTGGAAGCAAGACAGCTTTACCTAATCCCACAATGCTTCTTAGAGAAGAGAATACAGAGCTGCCAAAATAAGTGTTTACTGAGTGTATTCTCACAATATAGATTAAAGTTGGATACTTTTTCCTGGCAAAATTTAACAAATGCACTTAACAGTTTTGATTTTCTTGCTCCAGAGCAAGGTAAGAGTAAAAGTTGTTTATTCAATGTGCAACCATTGAATAAAAAACTTATGAATTCTTAGCACTGTGAAACACAACCGTGCCTTTCCTTTTGTTTTCAGAAACAAACAAAAGAAACATTTTAACCCACCAACAACCAGAATAAGTCAAAGAAAATTAAGGACAATATCGGATGCAATTTAAAAATTTCCACTAAAACCTACACAGTTACATATAACAAGAAGAAAAAAAAAAACGAACCATAAATTCAAAGTTATTTATGATAACAAAAAATGCATGCCATGAAATGTCTTTAATTGGAAAATAAAACAATTACTAACAAAACTGACTTCAAAATGTCAACTTGGCGGGCTTTTCTTCAATTAATTGATAGTAAAACAGGGTGAGAAGAAAAACCTTTATTTAACATTTCAGAATTTCAAATATTAAGTAAGACATTGAATTTCAGTGTAAATTGTCCCTTTCTGGATCCCAGTAATCAATATGTGCCTTTCCAGTACTCACAGAGTTGATAGCAGTTGTAATAAGAATGAGCAGTATTACCTGAAGGAACTGACGTCATGTAAAAGAAAATTATTTGGAGCATCCTAACCATCCAAATACATTTGAAAGAAATTTATATGAAAGAATTAAAAAGGGAAAATGGATCTCCAAATTGAGCAAACAACAACAAGGTGGAAAGGAAAAATCATTTAAGTGTTTAAATAGTTCCTGTCATGTAAAATATTATTTGTTATAAATACAGGTATATACTCCAAAATAGGAAGTAGGCCTTAAACTTAACATTGTTTAGCTCATTTTCATTTACAATACCCATAATGCATCCAGAAACACAGTTTATGCAGGAATAATAAAAGAATAATAAAATTTTCTCTCATTATCTTGCCTCCCTTGACATTTTATGTCAATCTGCAATAATAAAGCTAATAATGATCTTTGTCTTCACACACTGCTATTGAAGCAAAGGATTTCTTTGTAAATTAAAGGGTAATTTTGTTCCCACTATTTCAGTCTAATCTTTCTGGGCTAGGATCACAGAAACTCATGGCATAAATCACCCTAAAATCCAGATTACCCCCTGTCTGTGAGAGAGGTCATATTCTTTTGAAAATAATCACGTGTGCAACCACAACCTAAAGCGGAGCAGCATGAAGCATGGAAGATTTCATCCAAAGTTCATCACATGATATGAATGCCAGATATGACTAGAGGTTTCACATTCAAAGCTGAACATACAGCAACCTCCCTAAATTTGCAAATCACAGGATGAAACATTTTAAAGAGACATCTCAAGAATTCACAGGAATTCTAATATAACAGAAAATCATACTTTATACTGGCTTATAGTTAGGAATATATTCTCTAATCATATGACTTCCAGGTATGCTAAGTAATTAGGTGCATGCTGAGCTTTATGCAAGTATTATGTTGATTTTACTGGGACTTGGCATCTGTAACACAAGCTGAGCCACACTGAATGATTTTGGCATCTAGGAAATTTCACACAAAGTATCACATCTACAGCAGCTTCCAGGCAACCTCTGACTGCACAGCTCTATTACTGCCTCTTCCAGCTGCCACAACAGCCAGCATAGTCTGATGTGCAGGTAACAGCAGCTGCAGCAACAAGGCTCAAGGTGAAGTGGGAATTACTGAGTCCAACTTCCTCTGCACTGTCAGCTACCCCCATAAACTGGGGCAGTACTGAGGGTTATGTATCAATACCAACAAGGCCTTAATCTGACCATATGGTCAGACTAGCTTGCTCCAGACCAGAAGATAAATCAAGAACATTCATCTGTGTAACCATGTCATATCATTGCACGCAGTGTAGGAGACACCAGAAGCACTTCCCATTAAAAGGTAGAACTTACCCCTCTTCTGTACCCAGCCTTCCTTCACAATGGTAACATCGCTCATGATGACTCCACTCTGAACCCCAAACTCAAAAGAGTATTTCTTTGAGTTATCAGCTTGTCTGCTTGGCTTCTCTTCTGCAGCTCTTCACAATTTCTACTGATGAGTCAGACTGGAAGGAAATATTAGAGAAAGAATTTGAGTCTTTTCTGTTTTTCTCACTTGACAGCCAACAAAAAAGTCTTTGTTGATGTATTTCACTGACTGAGCTCATATTAAAAATCTGCCTTTATTTTTAATTAACTGTATAACACAATCATGTTTCTAGTCTTACAGCACATTTTCCATGAACACTACAATACTAAAAAGCAACAGAATGTGTTAAAATTTAAGTCATATGGCACTTTTATAAAAGGCACACAGCAGAAATCTCTCGTACTAATGCACAGGATGCTGTTAAATGAAAGGCTGCCGGCCCTGCTTCAAAGGCACAACTCAGAACACACAGGAGCTTTCCCTGTTCCCACAGTTGTCAGAACCCATGCAATGGACAAGTGCTTCCTCTAGTATGGCCACCTTCATATTAAGAGTGTGAGAAAATGGAATGAAAGGTTACACATTCTTGCTACTTCCACTATAATATTATTATAGCCAATACAAATCCTGAACTTACAAGAGTTTTTCAAAAACACCATCAGCTCCAAGTACGCAAACAGAAAACCAACTTCTTATAAGTACAAATTAACCAAAAACACTCCCAAATGTTCCGTTTATAAAAAGGAGTGCACGTTCTCCCAAAGCTTTAAGCCAGGCAGTGACAAGAGTGCTCTTTTCCCTACAAACCTCAGCCTGTAGGGCACAGAAGGGAAGTTAGTCCTAGAACAGGACATACCACTTTCAGAAGCCACAACCCTCTCTTTTGACCACCTCACTCCCAGAGTACCTAACAGCTGTGAAGAAGAGATAAAATAGCACAACAATTAAGTAGGAAGACAAGCTGGAGGCCAGGAGATGTTTCCTTTTGCCAGCAAACTGACTTTCCCCTCCAACCTTCAAAATGAAGAGAAGCATTCAAATAATGCTCATCCAGAAGAGCGTGGGAAGCCAAGAAATGGGACTTCTCTGATGGTGGAGGAGCACCCTTCCAGAGCTCTACACACAGGAGGAGACATGTACACAGTGGTGGCTTAGAACAGGAACCCCCACACAAGTTTAGTGCTATCAAATGCAGCCCATACATATCAATTTAGTAGGCTGACCAAGAAATACAAACAGGAAAGAAACAAATATGATTGTGCTAGAAGCAATCTGTGCAACAAATGAATGAAGAAAGCACTGGGAAATCAGTTTCTTTAACACAATCAAGTACAAACTAAAAATGAAACCAGTATAGACGTACAGGTTATTTCTTATTTATCCTTTGAAATATGTGTATTTGCATGACACAGCAGCTAGATAGAAGGCTACTTCTGCATGGATGATGTAACATGCAAAATACAACTTAGCATGAGTATTTTTTTCAGGAGGTATGCCACAAAAATACAGTACAACCCAATTTTACAGAAACACTCTAGTGTGCCCATTTAAGTCTTGCTTTCAGTAAACTATTTTTTTCAAAAACACTCAGTAATTCAAATGCATAAAAGTAAAAATCACAAAGTTAAACTCATTAATTCTGTAAAGTTTAAGTAATATTGACTACTGTGTCTCTAAGACATCCCCACAGCACTGGCAGATATGGCAGTGAGACCTGTGCAGGTGACACACAACCTTTGGCATTGGCATCACACACCTGTGTCTATAGAAACACACCCCATTTAAGTTTTCATAAGAGTTAAAAGAAAATGTTATGTACATTTTGGAAGGACATGATAACGCTTTACTGATGTTAATACATCTAACTTTAGCTGCTGATGCATCATATTATACGCAAGCCAGTACAGCAGAAATAACCAAAGCATGCATTTCCCCACCCTGCACCTTACTAATGTGAGAGCTAATTTCTGGGTCAGACATTATCAGAACTTTTGTTTGCATGCTACAAACGAGATAAGCAAGTCTATCAGCTGTGCATGAAAAGAGATCTGACAGATTAAGACACGTGCCTGAAAGCAGGCTGCTGTTCCGCCGTTCTGGATCAGCGCAGCACAGCATCAGCTCTTATTACAAACACATAAATCTTTACAAAGCCCAGAGGTGGGTGTCATACAACTGTGACCTAAGAGCAGCTGTTCTGGGAAGGAAATGCAAGCACATCAATTTCCAAACACCCAACTTCAGTTCAGTTTTCTACAAGACTTCCATTGCATTCTCTGAGAAGTAATCACAGTTGAATTTTTTTCCAGCTATAAAGACACAAGAAGCAACATAGCACTCAGTATTTACCTTGGGCTGGCATATGCTGCAATACATTTTACCCTTTTGGCAAATTAAATGTACTTTCCATTTTTGGTGTGCACTTGTGAACAGTGCAATGATTTATTCTTACTGGTGAAGACATAGCTGTAAGAAATTAACTTCTGTACTAAGTAGCAAAAATCTTGTCTGCCCACAGACTGATCAATCAGTCCACGATTTATGAATGAATTCATGCTTGAAATTCCCTATTTACCCACTGATTACAATTAAGTTAGTGTTACGCAATCAAAATCTGATCTATGACCGACTTTCATGTCAGACAGCGCCTGAAACAACCTCAAGTCTATGTCTGTAGGCTTGCATCCCACCCATCACATGTACTGCTTTAGTGAATTTTGAACAAAATCCCCAAAATACAAAAATCACACAAATATGCTGATAAAATTAACTGCATTATCCCCAGTTTAGCTTCACAGTATTACCAGAAACAACTTTAGGATTAACTACAGTTCTATGGTTGTATTGATTGCTCCATTAATGGGTAATTAAAAGTCAAGCTGAATTACATAGGAAGCTGAAGGAGATAAATCAAAGCATTAAGAAGCTAATGAAAATAAAGGTTATATGCGCACACTACACTTTCAAGAAGCCATTTGTAAGCATCTGTAATAGTATCCCTTATTAAATGCCTTTGAGCCTTTCTAAAAGCTGTACTCCTTTACTCTAAAAGTCATTCACCAATGCTCCAGAAGAACAGAATTTTGAGAATTATTTCTTATCGTGACCAAAACTGGCCTTACAGTGAAAAATAGTCACACAAAAGCCATCTTCCCTTAAGATGTAATAAAGAATTGTGTATAGATGTAAAGGAGTTGTCTGAAACACATAGAACTCTCACACGAAAACAGCATTTCATCTATAGTTCAACTACTTCAAGAAAAGACACAGGAATGTTTATTCTGAACATCTGGCATAAAACTCAAATACTTGTTAGCAATCAATTCTGCTCTCCCAATGCACTTGAAGTCTCAGCAGCTGGTATGCAGTAATTTTTACAGTTTACCTTACTGCTGCATAGGATGAACCCACAGAAATAGGAGAAAAATACGTTAGAACTGAATTTGACGATGTTTTGCATTACAGGTGCTTCTTACAGGGAAGACCTTGAGTCATATTTATACATTTTCCAGCAACTAGAGAACACATCATATTGCTCCCCCCCCATACACACACTTTTTTTGTATCTTATCAAACTTGGAAGATATTTTCCAGCAGTATATTGTGTGTATCAGATAGTATCAGACAGTCACATATATGCACAACACATACAAGAACTCACTGTCAGCATACTTCACAATGCAGGTATACAAATTTACTCCATTACAATCAGTGATGTGAAGAACTTAGGGACACAGTTTAGTGGTGGCAGTATTAGGTCAGTGGTTGGAAAGATCTTTTCCAGCCTAAGTGATTCTATGATTCTATGCAAACACCTGCTGGGGGGTTTTACCTCATAAAAAATACACAACTTTTCCTTTTTTATTCAGGAAATTATTAAGCCATTTTTGTAGTGTGAGATAAAACAATTCAGCACACTTCTAAAGAGCTAGTATTATACTTTTAAGCTCCTAGCTGTAAAGATTGCAAAGGCAACTTTCTGACCAAAGATTAAGCAGAGACTACTACAAGCAACAGAGTTCTAGATCCCTGTGCCAAGGCTCATAGTCTCCCTGAGCCATGGTAAAAACTAGCCAACACCTTCTCAGTTTTCATCCTGAACTTTAAGAATATCAGTAATATAGAGAGGAACCATCTTACTTCATGATTCTACCATATGGGAATTATAAGATTGACAATTAAAATGAGCAATGGACCATTCAGTAGAAAGATGGCTTTTCCCCAGCTTCTGTTTCTAAATTAAAGGAGGCTCTCATGCCCATCACAGCAGTCAGCTACCTACAGAGACCTGGTAAATAGTGAGAAGGAAAGAAATCCCTTCCAAGCAGAAGAACTAAAAACTGTGTCTCAGGTCTACACTTAACAACCACTATGTGCAAGTGAATTATCATTGAGATCCAAAAAAGCAGACAAGACTCCTTTGAAATCTGGGCATCTTCCCATTCTCCCCATGACAAGAGACAGCTGAGTAAAGAAGACAGCACCCATAAATTCAGTGTAAATGGTATGATTCAGTTCTCTGTTGTAAGAACTTTCATAAACATAGCCTTCTACTTTCAACAATTTTGGAGCTGAGAAAAAAACAGAAACTCTCACATTTACCAACTCAAGTTACCACAGAGAATACCAGGAGAATCAATTTCAGTGCTTCCAGAGATGATCCCCGTAACTTCTCGTACCATTATCAACCCAGTGAATCATCCAACCTTGTTCTCTTAATATATGAGTACTACCATTTTCCCTTTTTAAAAGTAATCATTTGTTTAGTAAAATGTTTGGGGAGAAAAGAACAGTAAGTGAACCTTTCTGATTCCCTCTGTCTGACTCACTGAGATTCTTTGGTCCCCCATGTAAGCAGAGCCAAATCTCATCATCTCCATCTCTTTATATTTCAGAAAAGTAACTGAATCATTTTGTGCATGCACACAATACCCACATCACCAAAAAAGCAGTTCACAGTGGTTTCCATCACGTTTGTTTCCTTGCTTTGGGGGCTTTTTTTTTTTGTAGCAGATGAGACTATTAAGAGTTCTTCTCAAGTTTGAGTTTGACTCTTCCCGAACAACCAAGCAGGCTATAACTGTTTCCAATGCAGGCTGCACTCCCAGAGCAAGGAATTCAAAATGTCAAAGCTCTAAATTAAAACCAGTTATCTTTAGGAATGGAAGCTGAAATCCAGGTTTTATTTATATGAAAAACACATGCATATCCTCCTCACCTAGCAAAGCTGGCCAAACAATTAGAGGATATATTACACATCATCAAAAATTACACAAAAGACTATATGACAGAACAGAGATTGCTACAAAAATTGCTAAATCAAATTAGACTATATTGTATGTGGAAGAATCACACTCAGGTGAGTGCTTTATCTAAAAAGTATGAAGTATATATATATACAGGCTTTTATAAACCACCTATTGTGGAATTCTGGTTATACTGACTGATTTAAATATTATCACAACTTAGACTGAGAAAAAATTAACCTTTAGGCAGATAGTATTTGTCCAACTTATTAAAGTCAACTAAAAATTCAAAAAAAGAAATACAAAAAAATCCACAAACAAACCAGCACAAAAGATGAACTGATTTGACATGACAAATTAACAAAAAAATTATTTAAAGAAAATAGATCCTAAATTTATAAAATTGTAAACTTCATAAAATTCTGAAAGATACCTAAAGTACTTTCCAAGTAGACATATTTAGAGTTTTTAAAACAAATATCAAAAAATCCCAAGATATCTCCATGATAAGCATTGCAAATACTTTTAAAACTACATTTCACACTAAAAGCCACAATGAACTTTAAGAAAATTGGCATTAGAAATTCACTCACAATAACTTTACTTTGTAAATTTTGATTTGGAATAATGAGGGACATGATTGGAAAACGGCACTGCCTACACCTTGTGGTAAGGAAAACCAACATATTTGGAAAACATAAACAGCTCTTTTTAATGCATGCTTACATGTATGCTTAATATTTGCAGTGTTCTATTTTCACTTTCAGTATGTCAACAAGCTTCACATAACTAATATATGCTCAGACAAGCCTAGATAGGAGACTGTAGGCATACTGAAATATTAATATACAAGTTAGATGTTTTATTTAGATTCTGCAACTGAATAAGTTTATCAGGAAAGAAAACATCATTCTGTATTTTATTTCCCATTACAATGACAAAGCAAGTTATTTTAAGGGACAAAGGTATAATTAAAGCAAGGTGAACAAAGCCACCCTTGCCTTTGTTTACCAAGGTATAAAGGAAGTTTCTAAATGTAACTAAATTGTTTCTTTAGATCCCATGTGAAACATTAACAACCCATTGTTTTGCCTTGTGTTTATTGACAAAAAATGCTTTAAATCCTTTTTGTCCTCCCCCAAATCACATAAAACAATAGCTGAAAAGCAGACAGAAGCAAAGATAAAACTTATTAGAGTGCATGTCTGAAATGTAACCAAAGAATACATTTCAAGTAGAAAAGATGAAGGGAGGGCTAAAATTATGCATTAAAAAAAAATAACTGAGGCAACGATCTTGGGAGAGTTTTGAGACTCAGAGGAAGTCAAATCAAGGATTAGCTGAGCTGAGTATCACAACTATGATAATGTTACTTCACTCAACCCTTCAAAACACATGTAATAATTTTAATTTGCCATGGATTAATGTAGGAATATTAATCCTTGCCTTTTAGAGACAAAGTTCCTTTGCTCTTTAAAAATATAGTCTAGAAAATACTCAAACAGTGAAGAAAAAAATAAACATAAGTTCCATGTTTTTAAAACAAACTAAAATTACTTTTCTATGTCTAGAAGACTCAGGAGAAAAAAAAACCTAACCTGATTTTTAAAAGCTCAAAGAATCCGGAAATTCCTAGTCATTCTAGGAGAGATTTTAAAAGATATCTTTCAAGAGATACAAATCAAAGTTTCATTAAACTAATGTATTTAATTATTTCTGTGATGGTAACTTTTCTGCAGCACAACTCTGTATTGTGCATAGAAGACCAAGCATACCACTGAATAAAACCCAGAAATACATTAACTACTTATGAGTAACAAGAAAGTACAGAGAAAAAAAAAAGGCTTCTCAAACTATTAATATAAAAGATGAGAAAAGTTCAGTGACATGCCTACCAAATAGCTTTCTTTTAAACTCTTACATAGTAGGTTTTATTTATTATATCTACATTGAACAAATCAAATTCTGAATTGTCTTGTAATAGGAATGAACTTTGTGATTCCTTTCTACAGAGCAACCATTGCTGAACCTACTGTCAAATCCTGACACTGCAACATGACTAGAACATAATCAACTCCTAACCTAAAACCTTCAGATTTTCTTGTTCACGCTCAAAATGCATTATTTTCATCAGCCTTCAACCTGGATTTCCTATGGACAGAAGTAATTCTCTACAACCCTAACTTACATACAGAGCTCACTAGGTGAAGGTCTTTGACAGATGTTATACGAAAAGTCAGATTATATGACACTCACATGTACAACCTTAATTCTCTGTTCTCAAAGTGTAGCAATACATTTAGAAAAGTATATAATAATTTCAATAAAAGCTCATGAGATAAGCTGAAACAATTACATATCTCAAGAAACACACTGAATTCTTAGGGAAAAAAAAATAAATGTGTATTGGTTGGCAGAAATTGTTTTGCAAGATTGCTGAGACTCCACCGAGAAACACTGCATTAATTCTGTGGTGTTAAACCAGCTGTACAAGAAGCTGTTGACTGTTGGGCACTGACATTCCACACCTACAAAAAGGCAGTGGTGAGATCTTCATTGATCTAAAGCTGAAGCAGGTTCTTCACCTCTGCTCCTGCTATAGGAGGCATTCAAACACCTTTGTCACGTGGACAATGCAGGGAAGTTTGGCAAATCGTGCTGTCAAGTCATTCAGACATGCACATGAAATACTGAGGTCCCATTTGAATTCTTAAGAAAATTTAAAAATCACTACTGTTATTTAGTCAGGATATTACAGAGAAAAAAATATCACAGGGCAACAATGTGTTCCTAATGCTATTTTTGATTAGTATGACTCAGATACTCACATAGAACTATGGGGAAGAAGATCGGTCAAGATGGGTTCAACATATATTATTTATCCTAAACATAATAAGTGTTGACACAAATAGTATCAAAAATCAAAGGAACATTTAAATTGATCAAAAGTAAGCACCTCCACATACAAAAGCCAAGTATGCTTACTCTCCTTGACTGTAGCATTTAATGTTATTAAATCTTGGGGGCTGTTTTTGGAAGTGTTAACTGCTACAGCTTCCTACTACACCTGAATAACATCTTTAAATAATAAAGGAAAAAATAATCTGTTTAAAATCCTTGGTATGCATCATAAATGCCCATACCTATTGATCTAGAGTCATGGAACAAGAAAAAAAAACAAATAATCACCTATTATACCCTTGGATTTTTTTGCAGTTTTTTTATTAGTACCTACTAGTGATTTGCCTAAATAAGTTTTACTTATAAACTCTTATAGGGAGTCCAGAATGTTGTTCATACAATTACCCAAGATAAATGTATAAATCAAACTTTTAAAGATTAATTTTTATGCTAAGAAAAAAAACAAAAAAGTTAACTTTCACATTCAACGTTTTAGTATTTGCTGGTAGGTTTTTGGTTGGGTTGGGATTTTGGAGGGCTTTTGGTGTTTGCTTTGGGGGTTTTTGTTGTTGTTTCTCAGTCTTTAACATTAATTTTTAAACAGCTTGAATCAGCTTTTCCAGCTATTGTGTAACTTATACTCAAAAAATAATCTTTTCTATACCACAACAACTTGTTGCAGAGAAGAGTAACTTGTGCAACACATTTATTTACCAAGGAGACCCTGTGGTCTGGGGAAGTCTCTTCCCTACAGCAAAAAGAAAACGCATTGGTTGACAAGCAAGTTTCTCACTGAAACCACACCTTTCCTCACAAGCAATGCAAAACTTCCTGAACTACATGTTGTGCTAGAAAGCACCCCCTGCCTCTTCCATGGTATTCTTATTAGGCCTATCCTAACAGAATGAGAATCCAAGATAACACAAATTAATATTCTAGAATAATTTGAAAGGACACTTAAGTTGGCAATCTTTTCTTATAAAAGACAGTACTTCAACAAGAAGTGGGTTGTAAAGTTCATACAAATTCTGAAAATATAAACAACATTTTTAACTTAAACAAAACCCATAAATGCACACATTTAATTATTTCCCTCTTTTTGAATTGCTGCTGTAGTTCACCAGGGCAATATTGCACATTTTGAA
The DNA here is from genome assembly GCA_013397075.1 of Rhabdornis inornatus. Taxonomy (NCBI): domain Eukaryota; kingdom Metazoa; phylum Chordata; class Aves; order Passeriformes; family Rhabdornithidae; genus Rhabdornis; species Rhabdornis inornatus. The sequence goes on from VWZS01007269.1 coordinate 481,983, forward strand.
CAGAATGTTTCTTTTATTAGTTGGAAAAAAGCTAAGAGGACTTTTGTTATATACATGACCAAACCCCCTACAAAACACAGTATGTTAATAGTGTGTTAATTTCATATGAAATCAATTCATTTATGCATTATCCATGTCAAAATGAAAGTATGGCACAACAAAGTTTTCAGTCAGTATATGTCCACGCCCTTCCACTCTCCAACGTGGACTAAAATAAGTAGCACGCCTGAACCATAAATTCTGTCAAAGAACATTGGGTCTCTGTTTCAAAACTGAAGGAAAGCTAGGCTACCATGTTGCCAAGTCCACATCACCTGTTGCATTAACAGCACAAAATGAAACTGTAAGCAAACAGTTACAAGAATCTGCATCCTCTTCATACTCAGAACAACACAGAAATTTCAAATCCATTTTAACACAAACCACTTCAGTAATGGTTCATAACTTCCAAAACAATTGAGTATTTCAAAGTTATTTCACAAACAATACTCCTTGGGCATAGAAACTATTATTCAGGAGGTCCCCTTAAACTGGGAAAATATGCACACAGAAAGTGAAAGAACACACAGCCACTCGGTCTTAGGCAAATTACAAGTAGTCTGAAGGGTCTTTTGGTTATAATAGAACCTTCATACACATACTGTTGCAAAACGCAGTAGGAAGTCAAGATACAGTTTCTGGTTAGTGTCTTGCAAACAGAACCTTGGGCTACAAGCAACTGCAGAGCTCTAGTAAGTGGTTTTGAGTGAAATTTAAAAAAAACACACCAGAGTATTTTCCCTTTCACAAAGCATTTGTTCCAGTGTCAAACAGTCAACAATTTCTAGTGCATATCAATGCTATCCAATCCTTATAACTGTATCTACTTCAACTGGGGCAAAGTTAAAACTAGCACCTGTCTGAATTCTCACCTACTTCCCCTAGAATAGCAGCATTTTTCTCAAAAACACAGCATCTGGCCCCAAAATGCAGAAAAAATAAGGGAGCAGAACACTGAAATACTATTCTCTGTGAACCTATTTATGAAACTAAGGAGACTACTGAATCCATTGAAACCTAGTTAGAGTAATGCACCATAGAATAAACTGTCTAAAACAAGACAGCCTTGTTAATGTTATGTGTTTACACATAGACCATGCACTCACATCAGACTAAAAAAAGAAAAAGAGTTATTCAAACAATACACATAGCCTTCTAGGAAACAGACATCTTATCTCTGAAGTTTTTCTTTGGCCCTTATTTGAACTTGACTTACTAGTTGCATCCAGCCAAAATATATCCACATGGACTATAATGAGTAATCCAATCCAATTAAAGATACCAGGGTTGACTTATATGCTCCTACCAAAATTAAAAAAAAAATAAAATAAAAAAAAAAACCAAACAGTCCTACAATCTTGAGTAGTACACTTACTTTAAAAGCCAAAATAAGCTTCCTTCTCTATCTCATGTACTCTCTTTCCACATTCCTGTAAACAAGCAGGTCTTGCCTATAGAGCAGCTGGCAGAAGCAGGAGATCATGCTTTAAATGTTACTTGTCATAAGTTAAGGTCTACTTATCTGCATGCTTTAAATGTTACTTGTCATAAGTTAAGGTCTACTTATCTGCATGCTTCTTGCCTTGAGAAATAAAACCCTCTATGTGGAAAATGCAGGGAACCGTGTTTAGCAAAGTTTTAGCAAGATCTAAACAAACATTAGCAGAAGAGACTGCTCTATGTTTCTTCAGTACTGAAAAAAAGTTGGCAGTGCAGGTATCAGGCACATCATAATCTTTGTAATAAAACTCTTAAACAGAGACTGGGACGCGTTTTCATAAGTATTATGAGATTATGTAGATATATATAAGGAGCCAGTCAACTAATAACTGCATTAAAGAAAAAAAACAAAAAAACCCAAAAAACTAGAATAAAGGTCAAGAGAGATTAAATTGTTTATCCTTTCCACCCGCAGGGAAATAAGATTTCTCATTTTTTTTACATTTAATCAACGTATCATGGGAGAAGGTGAAACAGTCCTGGCTATTTCACGCCTCTTGGATTCCCATCCAGAAGTAAACTAAGAAGCGGTGCCCATACAAAGCAACCCCGCAGCCTATAAGCCCGGCAGTGCTCGTTACATCACGATCATTTGCATTTAAAGTAGAATATATAGCGCTGCGATCCCTCTGCCGAGGGGCGCCGCGCTGACCCCCTCCCAGGCACAGCCTCGCACGGTGCCGGGCACGGGGGATCGGGCGCGGGGGATCCCGCCCGGGCCGCCCCGCCCCGCGGCTGCACCTGCCGGGACCCCGCCCGGGCAGACCCCGCCTGGCAGACCCCGCCGCAGGCCCGGCCCGGCCCGGCC
>VWZS01007269.1:485154-515885 GCA_013397075.1 Rhabdornis inornatus
GAGGGAGGGAGGAGGAGGAGGAGGGAGCGGCGGAGGGAGGACGGCGGAGGCGAGGCAGCCCGCCCGGCTGGCAGGCAGGGGCGGGAGCCGAGCGGAGCGGCGTGTCCCGTCCCGCCGCCGGGCCGCGGGTGGGGGCGGGAGGATGGATGCATGGATGGATGGATGCGGGCAGCGGCGTTGGCCGGCGCTGCGCCGCACCGCGCCTGGGTCTTTTCTTTCGGCGTCGCGGCCCCTCGCCAGCCCCGTGTGCGTGTCCCGGCGTTAGTTCCCCTTGTTCTCGCACTCTGCGGTTACACAGCCCCCCGCCCCGAGCTTGCCCTGGTACCCGGAGCGGTCCACTTGGCTCTGCAAACTCCTCCAGGAATAGAACTACCGGTTACGCCGCAGGAAGCCGTAATTCATCTCAAGCTGAAGTGTTTAGTGGATGCGCCAGCCTCAGTGTTGCTAAATTGTCTGCAGGCTTCGCCTTACCCCGACGGGTAAATAAACACGTCGAGAAAGCGTACACCAGCGCTGCCGAGCCTCCGTTCCCGTTGGCACAAGCTCTGTGGGAGCCGAGCTGGTGTCAGCAGAGCAGCCGTGCTGCAGGGCGCTGGGCACGGCGCTCTCCCGGCTCGGCAGTGCTGCCCCTGGGCTGCGCAGGCCGGGATGCTCGGCCTGCTGCTCCCTGCCGCAGCCACCGCCGCGCCTGGTCCTGCAGCCCTCTGCTGTGCCTGAGCCTCATCGGTGCCGTGCCCTCGACGCTTTGTTCCACGGCCAAGTGCCTGTGTGTATGCGTATTACAGGAGTTTCGTGCACATAAAGATGTCTTCTCTCGTTTATCGTTTCAGTAATACCCACAAATTCATTTTCGGTAGAAACTCGTCTATTTACACACGCAGTTCACGCTGACCTGTGTCAGAACCTGTTACTACAGAGGAGAAATAGATATTTTGGGTTGCTTGAAATGCAACTATTTGCTCTGTTTCATCAGTGCAATTTTTTTTTGTAAAAATGCACGTTCATCAAAATTACATTTTAAAAAAAAAGAACACTGAAAAATGTTTCTCTAGCATGAACTTCACCTTTAATTTCTAAGTTTTCCTTTCTCTCATATCCCATCATCTACAACTCTTTGAAAAATCAGACTTCCTATTCTCTGTACCACTACAGGGCTTCAGAGAGATTTTTTGAGAATCTAAATAATCATATGAGTTGGCACAGGACTGGAAATTTGCCTCCAGGGGCACTGAATCCTTTCCCTGCTGCGGCAAGCAACCACACCAATAATCCCATTCATAAATATGCTGAGTTCCCTCTTAGAACTATGAAGTTTGTTTGCCACACTGTTCTCGCTAGCAGGCTACAACCTAAGCTCTCTGTCCCCCTAACTCTGAAGAAAAACAAAATTTATGCTGTATTTGCTTAATGCATATTTTTGAAAAATAGTTTTAAAGGGACCTTGCCAAGCGTTACTTGCTTTCCCAGAATTTACCGTTTGGTCTTCCTCTTTCTCAGAAACACTTTAGTAAAGTGAGCATCTTATGAACCATCAATATTCACAGAGAACCATAGTATCAATTATTAAAATATGTTTATTCACTAATGTCTCCTTTGATCGTTGCTACTATGCTGCTCCTGAAAAACTGAAGGTGTAGTTCTTGGAACGTGCCTTCTGTTTGCTGCAGTTCCTCCGATGGGCTCAGAACCTAAGGCAGCATGGAATCTGCATGGGCAGTAGCTGATAGACTGCCAATCAACTGTTCAAGTGCCAAACACTGAGTGTGAAATCCAGGCCCACAGAAAGTCCTGGTATTTTATATCACTCAGGTCATTCCTGCTCTATGATAATCCCTGCCACTCAGAGTTGCAAATTTCTTATTAATAAAGTGTGTGTGCATATGGTTGGTCACCCTAATTGTTGTCTCCAAACACTTCCCTTATGATGACAGTAAGTTTGCTTACATTTATAAATACATACTTGGTGTAAATCACCTTGGAAAAATCAAACCTGAAGGAACATGTATATACTTTTTAAAATAAAAACCCTCTTACAGCATGCTAAGAAAAAAAAACATATTTGATTACATTTACCTACAAGGAGAGATAGTCTTCAACACTTTTGTTTTGTTACTAATTGCTGAAAGTGTAACAGTGAGCTGAAATCTGTCATCTGGAGCTTAAAAATGTATTTTTCATTAACATCTGATTAGTAAAATTTTGTTTTATCTATATGGCATAGACAACTACTCATAGGCAAATTTTTTTTTTATTCAGTATGACTTCAAAATCAGATTCACTATCATCTTACTCCTTATAAATCAAATATCAGCACTCTGTTTTGAAATTCATTGTTTTTAGCTACTCCTAAGTTTTTGATCCTGGTCAGCCTTATATATTGATCTCAATGTGCTGAATCTAAATTGATACTTTTTATATGGATTATTAAATGTACTACATAAATAAGTGCTGCTATGCAATGCTTTTTTTCTCTCTATAGAACATATAATTATTTTATTCCTTAGTATCGTACTTCAAGGCTTCAAAATGATTTCTTGTAAAGAGTTAATCACTGTAAATTGGGCAAAAATGACCCCTTGATTAACAACCAAACAGAGGTATACCTCTTTCAGAAATAAAATGACTGTGATGTACATACTGTGAACATAATGAGGTTGTAGGTTCTGTAGAAATGACATAATTTTCAGATTAATTACAATGTGACATGAATTTAATGAACATATTAACAGCATATGCTAATGAAGAAAGTATTGCAGTTCACAGGAGAAGGAAAATAAGGCTGCATGTAATTTCAGGAAAAAATGGGAGCCTCTGACGTTACATATTCCAATTACAGTCATGAAACCAAACAAATAAAACCCATTCATTGTCATCTATCTGGCACCATCAAGAAGCTTGATGAACTTTTATATGATCACTTGTAATCATTATTTCAACAGAAACCAAAGGGAAAACCTGCAGATAATCTCAATATATACCTGTCCATTCCAAGGCAAAAAAGGGTGTATTTCTTGTTTAATTTAACATGTTCGTGTTAACTATTATCACTACCACAGTGACAGGATCTAAGATTACAGAGATTTACATCCTGAAAACAAATAGTTAAATAGAAGAGAAGATTCTGCCTGCAGAATCAGTCCTCTCTGCCTCTATGGGTAACATCGCCTTCGGTTTAATTTTGTTCCTTGTTTCTCATGTCAGCTAATAAGATTGCTTCCATGTAAGAATGCATAAAGAAAAACAAAACAAAACAAAAAAACAAATCAAGACAAACAAAACAACTTGAAGTGTACAAGATTCATTTTAAAAATTTTTAAAAAGAAGAAGAATTAAAAAAGGACAATAGGTCAGATGACAATCTCTGGTATTACCGTCTGCCTTGTTATTGTTTGAAAAGCACACACAAATATCAGTGGAAACTGACAGGAGAGCAATGACATTTGCTCTACATAAAATGATGCTTAAAAAATGTTATGCATTTTTTCATAGTGGAGTTAAGGTGTTGCCTGCTAGAGTTGTGGCTTATTTTTCACTTATGTGTGTAGCTTTTAAAAACATGAAGCACCTCTATTAGTGAGTTTAAGTTCAGCTACTACAAGGGGTGAGTGAACCTGTTCAGCTTATGCTGAGCTCTGACTCTGGATTCTCTGTACTGCTGTGTGCACATAGACACTTCAGGACTTTAACCACTGCCATCTGCATTGTAGTCATCCTGTGGCAATTGGATTTCTCAGAACAAGAAAGAACTCGTGGTAAAGCTGTAGAATTCAGATAAGGAATGTAGGAAAAATGTAGGCAGAGGATATTGAAATCTGCTGGCTACTAGGAGGAAACAGAACTTGTGGTCAGTTGAATTTTACAGTTCATATATTTTCTCTTTCTGTGGCATTCATTTCTGGGTAACTTTATTCCTTTAATCTCCTGCTTCTTTGTTTGTAGTCTCTTGGCCTTTATTTATTTATTTAATTAATTAATGTTGGTATTTCTGCTTCTCTGGCTGCCTCGGAGGGCAATTTTCCACTCCATGTCCCCAGATATCTGTGACATATTTAGGTCTAAAAATTAGAGAGCAATTTATTTATTTTTAATATAAAAACAGTTGAGAAAAAATACTCAACCTGGACTCTAAACTTTGTGTCTGTAGGCTGTTTTGCTACACGTGTCACCAGTTCCATGAAACTGCTTCAGCTCCACCCTCAGTGGATGGCTGGGCTGGCTTTTATTGCTGTCTGGCTCCTACACAAAATTGTCTGGATAGAGTAAGTTCTCCTTTGCTCAGATGGTCCAGTTCATCAGTGCTTACAAAAATTAAGCCCTTATGAACTCATGTAGAAGTATAATTATTATATATATAATAATATATAGACATATAATTATTAATAGTATACTCATACTATTATTATTAATTTAGACCTTCAGGTTGTAGGCTATCTGTGAATATACAGTAAAGCAAGATAGCAATAAAGAAATCATTCTGTCCACCTATATGTGGTTGAGCAGTACTATAATTATGCTGAACACGATAGAGACTGGATATAAGACTGTGTAAATATCCGTTGATTGCATTTATTTTACAGTATGTTATTATTGCTTTATTATTTATCCTCTGAAGATTTAAAAAAAGTGTTTTCCTTCCCCTTCTTTCCCACACTCCCATGCACTGGAGGTCTACAAACAGTGTGAAAGGCACATGCCCTACCCAAGTGACCTTAACCTGCTTTGAAACCAGATAAGACAGTAAGGATAACAAACAACAGGAGAGAAGGATGGGAAGAGGGCAGTAAGATTACACAGTTGCACAGTTTAGCTATATGCTTAACTTGATGTATAGGCCTTCAGCTGAACTTGGAAATTTTTCCTCAGTGAGAAAATAGTTTCCATGGTGCACAGATTTATCTGAGGGAGGTCAATCTACTACAGAAGCAACCCGAAAAAATTAAAATGCCAGCCCTTCCGCCTGAGCTTTTTTTTTCCCTCATTCCTATCCTATTTTAATTTCATCAACACAGATAAAATATGTCTTCGAATAAAATTCTGCAATTACTACCATACAGTGATTTCTCACACAGAACCTTATCTGTGTCTTGGTCTCACTTAATTGAAGTCAATGAGAAAATGCCAGTTGAAGCTAGTTAGGAGGATCAAGGCTGTAACACACGAGCAAAATCAAGGAGCACAAAGCTTAATGGGGAGAGGAACAGAATTTTAAACAAATGTCTCCTCTTCAGAGGTTTTGTGGCTAGGACCATCTTCCTCATGTGATCCTGAGAGGACCACAGCATCACATCTGCCCAAAGAGTTAGGAAGAAACAGCTGCAGAGAAAGCTGGCTGTTGATGGAGGGGAAGCCATCTATTGCCAGGTTTAGTCCAGATCTTTGCCTTTATTTGGAACATTGCTCTGTCTTTGGCAAATTGATTAGTAGTGGTACAGAGCACCTTCCTCTTTTAGTGTGCTCCTGGAGCACCTTTCTCTGCCCCTTACTACCATGCAGACTTCACAGTGTGGTTTGCTGGATGGCTTCCCTACTATATCAATCACCTTCTTTGTAGCTGACAGCCCTCCATCTTTTCAATCTGTAAGAGAGTGGGTGAAGTACAAGGAAATAGTTTCAGTGTCAACAAAAATGTATTCAATTAGACTAGACTGTTGGCTACCCTCATCCCAAACACCACCCTTGATCCATTATGTGTCAGAATGTACCTGCACTTTCTGGAAACAAAGCTGTGACACATAATCAAAGAATTAGCACTAAAGTTTAGAAAATGAAGACAGATTGGGGTTGCAATAACAAGGACCTCCGCAGATCTGATAAGTATGTTCTTGTTAATAATGAAAAAGAATGAGGCAGTAAAATATTAATGGAGCATTCATTAATAGTCTTCAGAAATGAAGGACAGATTGCCTTGAAGACTTCACTTACTTTACACTATTTTGCCTGGTTTAATTGGATATAGGCCTTCTTTGTGTTAGGCAAAGAAAACAAAAGATAATGCTGAATCTTCCCTTCATACATACCTATTGAGCACAGGAATCTGGTATGAAATAAGAGGGATGGATGTCTACAGTAAGGTTTTTCTGCCAAATTTGTTAGCAATCTGTTATGCAAAACTTCATGGTAACAGAAATCTGATCAATTACTGACCTCTTTATAACTTTATTTACCATGAGCTGCAGGGAAAAAAAAAAATGTGCATAAGCAAAGAATGGCAAGTTGTGACTAAGTGCAGGAGACAAAAGTATTCATCCATCCTCTCCTAATGCCAAGATTTGAACAGGGTGCTCCTGAGCAGATGGTTTAACAGACTAAAGCATTAGTTTGCTGATCCTCTGTGCTTGCTAATTAATTCTTCAGTTTACTAGGATTTAAGATGATTGTTAAAAACAAAGCTTCTCTTAAAATAAACTTTAGGTAAATGTTACAAAATGGTGGTTAAGATTCTAATTTCTGTAGCAAGAATGTTGTGTATTTTCTAGAAAAGATGTTAATTATCTAAGTGTCCTAAGTGCTATCCTTAACACTTCTGTCTCTGAAATTTTCTTCTTATGAGAACTTGCTTTTGTTTTCCTAGTTAATTAATCCTCTGACTTCCTGTTGACATTCTTGGGTCAAGATTACATTCTTGACTTATGTGAGAATGGCATACGCACAATCATGGAAGGGTTTCATTTTTTGTAGCAAAATTGTCCTCTCCCCCTGAATTGTTTTAAGCCCATTATCATGCAAAATGTAAAAAACTGTAATATCTCTTTTGTTGTTTTTATAGTCATTGTTATTCTAAACAGTCAGGATTTCATGTAGTAATTTATTTCAGTTTTAACATGAAAATGATGAATTCTCATTAAATTTATTAAAATGCAGTGTTGTAGAGTAGCTTGTTTCTATTAAATTTAAACAGTGGGAAAATAATTTATTTATTTTAGATTTCATTTTTATAGAAGTTTTACAAATTGATGCCCATTTGACAACAGAAGGACTCCTCTCGATAGGAGTTATGGAATTTATAGCACAGAAATGGAAAAAATAATCAAGGAAAAATATTAGGATGAAATAATGTTTTACAAAGTAGGAAATAGGAAGAAAAAAAAAATAGCACTGGGAAAAAAATCTCCACTTACTAAAGTTAAGGCATAAATTTTGAAGACACATCTGTTGCTTGCAAAGGGTAACCCATGCCAGTATTGAGGGACTTCACAATTTGTGAGTGGACTCAGAGAAGGTCTCTCCAGACAGTTCATGATGGTTTAAAAGAAGCTCCTCTGCCATGGTCTTGCTTTGACCCAGGAGATGCTGTGAAATTCTGCACCTGATTTTCGTGTCCTGTTCTGTTACCTCGGAGTTTGTCTTTCATGATACCTTCCTTCAGGGAGGGGTTTGGATTAACTGATGAGAATTCAGATATTTATGTTATCTCTGTAACTCTTCCTTCTGTCAGAAACATTATTGGTTGTTTGTTATGTTAAAAACTCTTGGCAATTCTCCTTTCAGAGCAGCAGATAAGAATTCTTATTACTATTGTAAGGAATTCATAGCTCGCCTCGTTCTATAATCTATCCATCTTGTAAACCAAGAAAAAGCTATTATTATAGATGATTCAAGGCTGAACTTTTTAGTAAGCTGTCAGTATGCCATCTTCATAAAATCAGTTTTCAGCTCTTTTCAAAAAGTAACATTTTTATCCAGAATAACTGCAAGGAATTCTGAAATAGTTTTAATATATCCTTAACAGGGAATCTACACTGAGGCTGCTGAGAATACAACATATTTGTTTACATGACATATGAATTGAAATGAAAGTAACATAGTAAGTTGCTCAGGGTGAATTAATGCTAGTAAAATTGCATTTTTAATTTCAATAATTTTAGATTGGTGGTTTATTACCACATCAGTCAAACAAGTACCAGAGTACCCTGTCCAGACAAAACTCAGTATTTAAAAACTGCTAAGAAAATTTAGAAGAATTTCAAAATTAATGACATATTGTTGAAACCTTACTTCATATTAAAAGATTATATTGAAAGAGTCTGATCTCTTTAAGAAAGAAAGAATTAATATTTTTACCCTGTAATGTGGTAATTCAACATATAAAGGTAAATGCCTTTTGGAAGATCTGATGAATGAAAACCGAGCTGACAAACTGAAAATGTAAGTCTAGCTTTAGAAGTAAGGAATATTAAATTCTCCAATAATACTTAATTGGAATAATTTAAGCAATGAGTGCTAGATTCTCTGGTACTTTAGATCACAATTAAATATTCCTGTTCAGCTCACCTGCTAAAGAAATTAGGAAAATGCTGAGGTCTGCATTAACTTGGTAGTCCAGACTAATGATCACAGTAAGATTTTTCTGGTCATAAAACCCAGGCTTGTGAACAGTTTGGGCTTTTGCCTTTGAACCCCAGTATTGTGACCTGGAGACAAATGCTGGCTGTTAAGCATAGACAAGTAAAATACAAAAACAAAAAAATAAGGTGTCCCATGAGTAGTGGAACTGAAGAAGAGGGATTCTTTATAGATTAATTCTGCCCTATTTCCCACATCATTATACTTCTTGACACCAGCTGCCTTGCAGATCCCTAAAATCTCACCTCTTCAAGAATAGATTAAGTCCTCCTTATATGCCCAAGACCACAGTGATTCCTCCACTTAATATTTTAGACTCTGCCATATGGAAAACCCTAACAATAGAGAGGTCTTTCACTCAGTGACAAGTTCTAATGAGAATTTTATTAATTTACTCTCTCTGAGATCATCATCTCTCCTTGAAACTTTTTGGAAGAGTGTATATGGACAAAAAGTTAGTGGAAGAGAAAGGACAGGCAGAAAGGCAGATGGGCATAAACAAAGTGCAGGAATTCACTTGGTTACCATGCTGGAAATGATCAGAAGAATTGTCTTCGTGTATTTTCTTGATTTATCATAAATTTTAATGAAAAGTTCAAGAGGCTGAGACTGCTTCAATATATATCAAGCCCAGAAAAAATCCTATGCTTCTACCCTTTGCTTTACACTAGTACAGGACAGTACCCAAGGAATAAGTGTCACTTTACTCACAAAAAAAAAAGTCTAGTCTTCTCCAAGTTGTACAAGACAGGTCACTTTACTGCACATAGAAATGCTGCACAACATTTTGGGAAGAAAGCGGGGGGGAGAAGAACAGAAGAAGATTATATTTAGAACTCTGAGAATATTTAGGGAGTTGAAATCTGATTGCCAACCTTGTAACTTGATCTACAAATCTGAAATGCACATATGGTTGATATTTTTCTATTACATAGCATTTATTTCTGGAAATCTTTTCACTTTTGTCCCTTTTTGATCTGTAAAAAAACCAAAACATTTTTGGCATGGCCTTAAGCTGAAATTTCAAATGAACATGAAACATTTAATTCCTTTTACTAGCCAATATGGATGGCTATCAGTAGGCATTCCAAATATAAGATGTCCTTATGAAAAACTGGTACGAGATTGTAGTTATAGTGAAGTCTTTTTATTTTTTAACACAAAAAAAGAAAGATAATGTGAGCTGAGAAAGCACTCTGTACCATGTATTTCATTTGGGGTTATCTATTTGTCAGTGACTTTTTAATCATAGCTAATTATAAATGATTCATCAGAATGTTTAAAATCCTACAGAAATGTTTAAATAACTCATGGTTTTTTACTGTATAGTGCTGCTTTAGAATATTGTGCTCATCTTAAATCAGAAGAATAATGACACTTAGCAGTGTCATATCTTCATACAATTGTTATCTTTTTGTTGTTTTCAGTTTGTTTATTCCTCAGTACCCTTTATTTGTGCGAATCAATTCTAGGCAAGTGAGCCTGCCACTCCACCAGCTTCTTATTTCCTACTTTCCAGTTGTGACAAAGCTAGAAAGCTTTCTGAATTCTGCAAAAGTTCTTGGCTTCATTTTGCATACAGGTGAAAATTCATATAGTTTTTATCACTGTCTCTGTCATTGCAAGTTAATCATTTTCAGAAGAGTTGCAATTAAGTATTACTATAATAAGTTTTGAGCCTGGCTATAAGATTACAGATAATCATGGGTGTAAGTTGAAAATGGATTTCACATCTCCACTTTTGATTGAACTTTCACTGCACAATTTTAAGTCTAAGTTGTGATGCTAGTTAGAAGGCAAATTTCCTCGGGTTTTCTGTGTTTTTAATGGTGTCTTGCCCTGAATCACCTTCAAGGAGAACCTGCCTGTCTTTATTCACTTTGTGGTGGTCTCAGCAGATTTGCATCTTAATTCAAAAATGAAGTTTGGGTGTCCAAATTTACTCAAGGTGAATATTTTCTTACTTGTAGTTGTCAATTCCACTGCAATTTCTTTGATTTTTATGCAATAATTTGATCTTTTGGCTGTTATAGAAGTAAAGAATGTTTAATATTGTGCTAATTATCATCTTGATTTGTTTCTTAGATTACATCAAACCAAAATAAATATCCTTTGTTTCTTTTAGGGTGAAGAAAAAAGTTGATTTTTAGAAAGTGCCCTATCCTGACAATAAACCACTGTCACTCTTGGTTAGAAAAAATGATAAATCCTCTATTCTTAATCCCTTTCAGATTTTCCCACTGTATGTGAGGCGCTTCACAAATGTTTGATAAACATGCTCCACAGAAATTCAAATCTTCCAGCAATTTAATGGAAGTAAGTCGGAAAACTGGAGAGAATGGTAAACAATGTTTGCACAGGTCTACAAGAAAATGCAGGTTTCCATAAGACTTAAACTTGAACTGAATGGATCTTCACAAGAGGTTGTGTGAACTGTGAAGTTGATTTTCAACTCAGAAACAGCATGGGACACATAATTAGTGAATTCAACACTGAAGTGGTTTTTTTTTTCCTTTGGAGAGGATGCAGAAGCATTTGTTTGCGTTTCTCCCCGCTGCCTAACTATATATTTTCACACTATTTGTAGAAAAATACTTTTGAGATTTCTAGATCCTTGTAATATTTGACAGGAATTGGATAATGGATTCAAAAGCTGGGAGGTGACGATACACTGACAGCATAAGACAGCTTTATACTCTTATGAAATCTGGCTAAAACCTGAGAAATTTTGTTGCCCTCAACTTTAGAGGGCAGTGGAGCAGCAGAGCTCTTCAGACTGCCACTTAACACTTGTAAATAACAATGTCTTCTCTGCATCTTGCTTCTCACAATAAATGAAATGTAAACATAAGTTTCCCCAGCTTCTGCACAGGGGATCACGCAGAACATCTGGTAACATTTTTATTTTTAATTTCTTAGGAGTGGAGCAGCACAAGCTTTATGAGTAACATTCAGCATCTCTTTTATCTTCTAGCAGAAATCTGTTTCATTTTATAAACAAAGAAATATGTCATAACCTAAGAGATTTCTTCAGGAAACAAAAAAGTAGATCCAGGTATAGCTGTTGCTTCTGGCACTAAAAAGGTACAAACACCTGAGTTTTGTCTTATTAATCTCAATAATACTGACTTAAATCTTTACCCTGCTACCCAGGAGACTGAATTGCATCATCTCAGCATAATCTGTGCACAGTATTTCTCAACCCTCAAACACAAAGCCCAAGTCTTAATTTAAGTCCATCAGCTGGGATAGGAGATGCATTGATATATCGAATGAATAAATCTTCTATAGGATTTCAACACCTCTTTGGTGATTTTACAACTTTTTATTGCTTATCTCCCTTTCACAGTTAAGTGGTTGATGAACTTGCTGATTGCCAGTCTCCCTCTTCTAAATTTTCCTAAAATGCTGGGAAAGTAGTCCCTGGCTGAGAGGGACCAGTCTTTGGTGGATTCATTTCCTTTCCATGAGGTATATTCCTGAAGCTACAGACATCCCCAGAGAGGGATACTGGGGTTTTATTTTCTCCGCATTTTTGGAGCTCCCGGTGCTTTTTGAACCTGTATACATTTACAAAACTACATTTTATTTGTGGTACCAATTCATAAAGGTCTTAGTAAAGATCACCAACTTACACATAAAGAAGGTGATCCATGAAGTACTCACAAGGGCAGTAAAATTCTTTAGAACTGCTAAAATCAACAAGAAGAATATTCTTAAGGTTCAGTTTCAAGATCCTGTCCTTGCTTTAGGCATGCCTGCAAGTAGTCTTTATTAGTATTTTAATTTGAATTCTATATTTAGGAAGTCTTTCTTTAAATAGATGTCATAAGTTTGTTTCACTGCTTTTCAAAAATCTTGTAATTCTTGCTTTCTGTGTTTCCAATTATAATGAATGTTCTTTTAATTGCACTTTAGCCCAATTGTGCCTACTCTCATAATGAACTCTTGTGTCTTCCAGTCCAGAAATGTCTTTCTATTTTGTTAACTGCTCTTCTTGATGAAGCACCTACAGAATTTCTTGTTGATTAAATTAATTCCTCCTTTATACAGTCTTTTAAATCAGGTGTCCAAAACAGTAATTAAATGATAAAGACCTAAAGAAATTATTTTTGGGGGGTTTTTTTCCTCCTGTAAAATAATTCTTTTTTGTGACAACTCTATCATCATTTTGGGAGTTTTGTGTTTGCTTGTTTGTTTGTTATATTTCTCTTAAACTATAATTCCAGTGGAAGTATCTTCATGTTATTTTGTTATTTAAATATTTCCCAACATTTTAGTGCTGACATACTGCATTTTCTTCAGTAGTCTTGATTTTCAGTGGTTCAAGAACTGTTCTTTCTCTGTACATACGTGATCCTAATATAATTTAGAAAACACAGTAAAAACTGAAGAAGGCATTCTAAATAAATTACCCTCTCAGGGTTTATGGTAGGAAGACTTTACTAATAAATTCTCCCTGAAATTTGAGGTAGTGGAGTAGTATATTACAAGTTTAATTTATACCATGTTGTTCATTTAAATTAGGTTAGTGGACAAGAAAATTCAAATTAAGGGTAGGTTAAAAATAATATCATTTATTTATCCATGAAAAACACATCAATGGACCAGAAGAGTAAGCTTTTCTGAGCAACATGGACATTTTTCTTCTGAGCTGTGATACAGAGAGTGGCATGGAATTGCAGACAGATAGCTCAGTCAAGGTTAACATTCAGTTCTTAGACTCTTCATTACGACTGCAAGATTGCAAGCTGATTACATGTTTAGATGCATATTTCCACAAAGATACCACCATAATTTACAGAAAATATACGTTATATGTTGAGTAACTTGGATGGTTTTTTCAAAGCTTGAACTGGTTTTTCACATTATCAGTTTGGCAGCTCAGAACTGTTTTACAGAAATATGTGAGTAATCTCTGGTATCCTGAACCTATGCCATGCAACAACTTCAGACAATAAATCCTGAAAGAAAATAGTTCACCACACCATTCTTTAATAGAAATAGCTGGTACTACAAGGGAATGGAACATAAGTGCAGTGCCTCTTTTCAGAACAAATGCTCATGATATTTTTTCTGAGTAAAAAAGGCCACTACCAAGATAAAAAATATTGAAGCGTATGTGTAAAGTAAGAACAACAATATTTATTAATAATGAGCATACTGATAACTCAGAGCTCAGCGAGAAGTTTATATTATTCAGCTTGCCTGGCAAATCTCAGCAACTTGTTTTCCAGGAATTCAACATCCATGAAAAATACTTCCCAAGTATTTTAAATGATGAGGATGATATTTTACATTTCCGAGGTTGCCTAACCCCAAATTGCTTGCTTTCTCATTTGTACTCTGTAGCATCTAAATGTGATCTAAATACAAGCATGCATTTAAACCTAAGTTCTCTTTTCCAAGACTGATTCTATTAGTCTTGAATCCAAATAAATAAATTTAACTAAGTGTCTTTTTCAACCACAGTTAATTGAAGAGGTTGATTTAAAATAGTAATACTTCTAATTAGTAACAAAATGTTCCAAAGTCCAGTCGCATGTTTCAGGACCTTGGAGAGTGCCTGTGGTTCCACCATGTGCTCACAAAGACCTGCAACAAAGAAAAACCAAGACTAAGACAAAAAGATGACAGCAAAATGATTGTGCTTTAATGAGATTGGTAATAATGCCTGGAGTCTTGGAACACTACGAGATCCATCTTTTGAAAGAAAAACTGTTAAACTACGTTGAGGATATCATACATGAAATCATTGTCTGTATGTTTTAGGTAGTCTGGAGGCTCCGTCTGTTTGGTCAGGTGGAAGAAATCCAAAGTAATTTTATCCTAGTAGGAATTTATTGATATTTTTCAGTTTGGTTTGGTTTTGGCTGTGATTTAATCCAGTTGCAAAAGTAATATGGGTCAAACCTTACTTTGATAAAATCACCCCATAGAATTTACAGGAATGTTCTGTTTTAATAAGGAAAATAGATTCAGCAGAAATAGATTCAGCAATAGCTTTGCCTATTGAGGCAGATCTGGACTAATTTGGCCTTCATTTCAAAAATGGCCAAGAAGACATCTGTATTTATATATGCATGTTATATTACATCCATAGCAGTCTGTCTTTTCATTCTCATGCAACAACCACTTTTCTAAATGAACAACAGGAGAATTTTCAGAAAACATTAGCTGTAGTCTAGACTTTTCTGTTTGTTTCTGCTATTGAAAAGCTTGTTTCAGACTGAAAATAGGCTGACAGAGTGGGAAATAGCAGCATCCATTCTGTGGCAGAAAGGTAAAGTGGCTTGATTTGATATAAGCTGAATGAAGGATGTCTCTGCTTATAGCCTCTAGGTATCTAGCTCTCTAGCACCCTTTCAGATCCATAACATCTCTAAAGTAGATATAGAACCTGTAGAAGGTCTCTACTTTTCTAGAGTGTCAGCATAACAGGGGCATCTAAAATGGCATCAGTACCTGTGGTACCATCCTTTAAGGTTCATGGCAAAGAGATGCTTTTCTGCAGAAACAGAAGGGGGAACAGGGTAATCAGTTGTACACAATCAGGAATCAGTGTTGCTCTGAAGATGTGGTATTTAGAACTCTTTTATGGCTTGTGAACATTGTACTTTGTAATAAACCAGGGTGTTTATTTAATTAATTGCAGCTGTAGCAGATAAATCATACATGACCCACATCTCAGAACGAGTGCCTATTTTTTCTCTTGATTTCTATCACCTTTGAAGATTCCAATCCCAAAACACCTTTTCTTTTTGTTTGTTTATTGGTTGACTGGTTGATTGGTATGTTGGTTGGTTTTTTGGGTTTTTTTGTTCTTTCCTCTATTGAGGTAAATGTAATTTAACTATAATGCCTTTACTGATGACACTTATGTTTACACATGGATCCCTAGGTTTTTGTTTTTTCCTGAGATAGTGCGAATGTTTTCCAGGCTTGGTCCAATACCTGGATGACAAACTCACGGTCATGGGCAGACCAGAATCAGAGATCAATCCAGGTTCAAAGAGCTCTATCTGAAAGCTTGAGATCCAAGCTGAACCAAGGCCATGAAGCACAGATCAGTAAGTCACAACAGGGAAACTGTAGGTCATGTGATACTATAGTCAGAGAGAAACCAATATCAATGTCCAAAGCAGTTGTAAGTAATAAAACTGACGATCTGAAATACAGCTCTGGATACTCTCTGACTTACGGGGAACTTGCATTGAATAGAGCCTATAAACAACATCTCCACCTCTCACATGGAATAGGTGACAAAATTTTCAGGTGTTTTTCTTGGGTGTTAGGATATGTCCTCCAAGGACGCAAGAACATCCAAAGGATAAAGTGGGCTGTAAGACTTTCAGACTGAAACTGATCTTTTTTAGCAGTCTTTTTTCTGTTCAATTAATGGTTGCAGCAACAAGCCAAGCAAAATCCTAACAGACAACTGCTATCTATGAGCCAGTGTTTGTGTCTGTAAAGGCAGTAGCCAATAGCTGCCTGCTGGAGGGATGAATCAGTCCCAGGTGCTGAGGGGATGATTCATCCTCAGTTGGCCAATGACTCACTACAACTTTCTGCACTGGTTTGAGTCCAGCCTTTAAACACGTATATGTGGATGTTTGACATCATACACCGATACTACATGTAAGAAAATTTTCTGAAAGGTGATAAATCTAATAAAACTTAAAGATTCTCAGGCTATTTCTCTTAACTTCAATGCAGAGAAGGATGCTTCAGAAAGACATGGAACTGCAGAACTCTGGTGAAAGAACTATTACAAATGAGAAAAAAAAGACAAAATTCTGCTTGCTTTCAGCCAAACTTAGGGGATTTTCACAACTTCCACCTTAAATTAAAATTACATAAGGCTAAACTTAAAATAGTAAGCTGATGAAAGAATGTATTTATAAAAGCACTGTTGCTATTCTTCACAAAGCACAAAACTCAAGTCAGTTACATCCCATGGAAAAGAAATAAAAGCATATTTGTTGGAGTCCAAAATTCATCAAATGTAGAAGATCTGATGGCCTTTTGGTTCTCTGAAACTACACTCGGAATTTGTTCTTGTGTGATGACTTTTCGATTAAAGGTGGAAAAAACAAGGAAAGATACCTAAAAACCTGCTGTGTCTCTATGTTAATTATTTACATTCTGCATCATTATATATCTGTTAATCTACATATCTGTATCTATCTTCTTGTCTATCTGTTAAATATTATTATTCTGCATGAATTAATGAGATGTGTCTCTTAGTCAGTACTCACTGGTCTTAAATGTCACCCTTCCTATTTCCCTGTAACCCAATGGAACATAGTCAAAAGCAAGTACACAGATTTTGTTTCATGTTTCTCTTCATGTTTAGATGTCAGTCTTTCTATCACAGACAGTGTAATAGTCTTGATTTCTCTTGTGGCCTTCCTGTTATGCATTTCTTTTCTTCACCATTTATGTTGATTCAATGTACACTAGTTATTTGTACACTTTTTCTTTTACTGTATGTACTTCTGTTTGGAACAAAAAAAGCCCTCCCATTTATTAATATGAACAGCTTCACAAATAATGTATACTTTATACATTTATATGTTTTTAAAAATATTTAATTTTAAAATCTTACATAAAAGTAAACCAGAGTATAAAGCATGTGTAAGATGATGTGTATGTATGTACATTGAATATGCTGATACATTTGAGTTATCAGGGAATAGAACAGGGCAGCTGAAATCTTCATAAAGTCCCACACCTACAGCTGTTGACAAAAAATAAGGTATGTTTTATGACAGTCCTATCATGAAGTTATAGCAGAAAACTGAGGAGGAGCTGACACATTCATCTTCAGTTAACATGAAATCGGGTTGAGGGAGAAACCCAGCATACCTTTAAAGCTAATCTGGAAAAGGAAGCCTTTAGTTTTATTCCCTACACCTTGCCTTTTGACTGGCATCCTTTAATTTAACTGATCTTCAGTATAAATTCCTCTGTGAATATTTGTGAATTTCAAATGGATCTCATAACTCATATGTATCTGTTTAAAGTTTCTTTAAACTTACCTGTGTGAATATAAAGCTGGCAAAAAATGCTCATATTCACAGCTTTTCCGTGTCTGAAGACTAATAGTTCTTAGTATAACTCAAAGCTCAGCCCTCCCAATTCACTTGCATACAGATGTGTATTGAGAGCACCATCCTTCATCCACAAACATTATCTGTAGAATGTTTATCTGTCAGTAGAGGCACATCCCTGCAGAGGATTCCTGCTGGTGTTCATCCCTGAGGTGGAGGCAGTCCCTCAGCCCTGCACCCCACTGCTCCAGAGAGACCCAGAGTGACAAGCTGAGTCTCCTCTGGCTTCACCCAGCCTGCCCCAGCACCCAGGGCTTGCCTGGCAGCCACTGGCCCCAGCCTGAATTTGGTCATTGTCTCTGGACTTACTCCAACCTTGCTGAACAGCAAAAGCAGGTTGGTGAGGGGTGCAGGGCATCTCTCCTGATGACCAGCTCTGTGCCTCAGCCATTCACACTCCTCATCTTCCTCCCTTTGCCCTAAATGACCCTCCTGATTTTGTACCCCACCCTTTGAATCATGTCAACCCTTTCCTATCCAGACATGGGTAAATCATTACCCTTAAGAAAACAATTTGAATCGCTCTGATTTATCTAATATCCAGACCATTTGCCTCTCAAATATTCCATTCTTCCAGGGAGAATATTCCATTCTTCAAACCCTAATTGTTCAAAGTAACAACAATAACACATCTATAGGGTTTTCCACAGCTTCCATCAAAAGAGGGATGTGCTTGGCATATCTTTAGGAGTCAGTCATGGCATGTAGTAGTTGGCACATGACCTAGAAATCCCTTAGATTAATCTTTTTGATTTTTCTTTTTTTTTTTTCAGGAGTTATCAGGTCAGAGATCCTGACATTTTTTTCCTTGCTATAATGGCTTATTCAATATTTTGTTTCCAGTGAGACTGTTGACCCAAGCTCAGGGGGTATATAAACAGGCCTGAAGCAGCCCACCTAGGCATATATATTTTATATTGCTTAGAAATTCCTCCACATTGCCTCTAGAAGTTCTACAGCGTTGAGCAAAGTAGGAACTTTGACACCATCCTTCCTGCTACAAGAAATACTCCTTCAAAATAACCATGCCAATTGTAAACAACTGTCATACAAGGTAAGCAAAAAGCATCCTTGGATTAACAAAGCTTGTAAATATTGATACACTGAAGTCCTCATAATCTGTTACTTGTTCACTCTGGTAAGAACCCTTCCTCGGATGGAAAATTTGAGAAATCTTATCAAATACTTTAAAAGTCATGCAATGACAAACAAAAATGCCTTTCAGCAGGTAAAAACTGGGATGCAAGTTGAGCCTACATGCTCTGTGAACTAAGTTGGTACCTACATTCTCATTCATTTGTCAGCTATGCTTTCCCCTTAAGATGCAAAAGAAATGTTTACATCTCGTAAGTTTATTATCTATTGCCATCTAGGAGGAGGTCTGCTCAAGACACCTGATCCAAATCCTGTTCTGGGACTGCTGCAACGCAGCCTGAGCAGCAACAGTAAACATCCATTACTGTTGGCCAATCACAACTTTCAGAAATGTGAAGGAATGAATGCTCTTTTGGACTGAACCTGGTCAGTTCCTGTGGCTTTCAGGGGCTAACTTGCAGCAGTGCAAAATGCACAGATGCTCAAATACACATCTAAGCATTTTTAGCAATTTCGTCCTCAATGTCCCATTTTTTAATGAGTAGTCCCACTTGAAAATAAAGTAATTGCACACCTTTTAAATAAGAAAGGCTTTTATTATGCTTTGATCATGTATATTTTAAACACTGATTTTTTTTTTACTCACTTCTTTTGGGCTTCTCATTGGCTTTTTAATCTGTATGGAAATTTTACTATTTCCATGTTTTTCACTGTCTTAACTACTTAATGCTCTTATACTGTTCCTTTTCACTATAGCTGAAGAAAACAATTACAAACAGAAAAATAACTTTTAAAATTTTGCAGTTATAGAAAAAATACTAATGAAGAAATAAAAGTTGTAAAAGAAAGCTTGTTATGGGAAATAAATTATAAATATCCAAGAAATAAACTTATAAGAATTATTTAGTAGGCCACTGCATTTCCCCGCTTTTATAGTGATCCTGCTTCCTTTAGAAGTTAAAAAAATAGACTGTCTACAATCTAACCATAAAAAATCAACATGGCACTTTGGGATTGGGCATGAGTGCCTTCTCACTCCACACAGGGTTTGAAATATAAAATTCAGGTTCTAAGAACTATCTGTGTACTTACAATCTTCACAAATCACACAAAGTGGATGAAAATAAGGTATTTCAGCAGGATTCAGATCAAGCCACAAAAGGAAGAATTCTGAAGATCTGGCACATCTGTAATCCATTAAAACTGAGGAAACTGATCTATTGATGAGCTACCACGTTGCTGTAATTCAAACATAAGCAAACATCACTAAAGTCATTGTATTTTAATCAAACAGATGTGTGAGACTAAGAACTGCTGAGCAAAAAGCTACTATTTTGCATCATTGATATACGTTGTACTTTCATACTTAGGAACATTTTTTTTCTAGACTCTCCTCATTGGCTTAAAATTTCTTGAGGATTGCTGATATTTAAACTGACTTTAAAATTTGCTCTTTTTCTTTATAAGAAACTCCTGAGCTCATGGATTTTTTTTAAGAATAAAAAAAAAAGAGAGGGAGAAAATTGTCTTAATACAGGTTAACTTGCAAGATTTTCACCTGGAAGCCAAACTATTTAGTAATTCAGCTGATTGCATCCTTGTCAGCAGGAAGGCCCACCTCACTATCCAGGATGACACTTTTCAAGGTGATGCTAATGGGAGCTGCTTCCAGCCCAGTCTCGGAGGGGCCTCCTGCCACAGCCCTGTGCACAGAGCTCATGTGATTCTTAATCTGTGTCCACGGCAGGAGCCTGATGCCAAGATACCCCTATCAAAAATTCACGAGTGATATAAAAGTGCCTGTGTATCTGCAGTGAATGTGTTTATATTTACAGGCTCATACAAACTCCCTCCTTTTAATATCTCAGAGATTTTCTTATTCTTTTTCTTTTCCATTCACTCCTCATTCTTATTTATTTCCCATTCACATTCTTTTTTTTCCTCATTTCCCTCGTCTAAAACGTTTTCTTTGTTTCTCCCTTTGTAAGTTCAGTACCTACTTCCTTTATAAAGCACAGCCCTTAGGGTCTTTTTTCCCCATGCTGGTAGTAATGGAAGCACTGTGGGACAAATGCTAGCAAGGTCACTGCAATTCCTATATGCCCTACTTACTCTAGCTACAACAAGAGGAAGAAGTTTAATCCATTCTTATAAAATACTTCGGGATCTATGAATAAAAAAGTGCCATGTATGTCCCAAATTGTAATAACTTTCAATTTTTTTACTTGCAATTTGTGCTATTTAATATTTGAAGTCAGCATGCTTTCCATCCCTGTCAGTACCGATTTACAGCTCATGTCCATTTGTGCTGGTTTATTCTCTCAAGGATAACAGCGTCTGTCCTCTTACCTTTGGAAGCACAATGATTCTTTTGGCCTTGTTGGATTATATAACACCTACTTCTAATAATTCATGGTTTTTATGCAGGAAATAGATCCATGTGGAAGGTTCCATTATCCTGGGTAGGGATTTTTGATTTCTTTTGGATTGTGTGGATGCAAATATCCACATGTGTTTCCACCTGCAGATGTTTTCCTTGATCTGGCTGCAATGATTTTCTGATCCTGATCTCGATGTCCTGATTTTATGGCCAAGTTCTGTAATTCTGCACAGACTATATACACAATCCATTCCGTGCCAGTACAATGGGGAGATGGGATTTTGCTTGCCACTACAATAAAGGAGTGATTTTCTGGTTTACTGACAGATACCTTGTTAGTCTCAGGGTTGTGGGTTTGTTTCATGTTACATCAGTCAAGAGATGCTTGACACCAGACATTGACATGGCATTGTGAGAGATGTACAAGCAGGGAGTTAACTCTGATACAACTTACATTATCCATTTCAAATTCTGAAAAACATGGATTACCAGGTTTTTTTTCTTATTTTCTGTTTTGTGTTGGAGCAAACCTAAATTAACTGTTCATAGAGTAACTGAGATTTCAGGGAGTTAAAGTGAGAGGAGATTCTCCAAAATTCTCCAGATTCTCCAAGGCATTTACAGAAAATTCTTCCACTGACCTTTTTTTATTCTATATGTTCCTAACATAAAATGTATATAGTTTCATGTGTTTTGCAGTACAGATTTTCACGGAAGAGGGAGTCTCTACAAGAGTAAACCACCTAAATAGACCTTTGAGGGTCTAGGCCTTTGCTCTGTACCCTCTTCATTAAACCTTTTACTGCTTCGCTGAAAAGTTCAAGAGTTTACTGGGACGGAGGTAATCATTTTTGGCTGGGAATCTTTTGTGAAGACAGATGGCCATTGCTCATCACATTAGCAAGAAGGCTAACATTTCTAGTCTTCAGCCATTAATGGTAGTGTATTTGGAGTAATTCAAACTTCAGGTATCAACTGTGTTTCTCCTGTTCTTTCAATCCAACAATTTATAATAATGTACTGTTTAGGAGTGTAAGACACTACAGATCATCAGATCTTATGGAGATGAAAAATCAAGAATACTGCCATTTAAAAAAAAATTATACCTCCAAAATAATTTTATGAGACTAAGGAGTTAGGAGTAGATTTTTAATTAATTTTTTCAGTATTTTCTCAAGGTTTTAAAAATAATTAATTTCTTGTTTCAGGTTACTTGTTAACACATTCATAAAACCATCGGGGGTTTTTACTTACACTTTTTCATCAAAAGACGAAAGAAATTGTTGCTCCTTTGCTTTCTGGTACAAGCTTTCAAATAATTGTTCGTAATTTTGACAAGCTCCAAAACAATTTCCACACAAGTACCTTGAAACTATAAGCCTCACTCTCTTCAATTTTTTCTTCACTAACAAGAGGGGCTCAGCAAAGTGTAATAGTTTACATTTAGCCCAAGAAAATGCAGCATGGTTACCTCTGGTGACAGCTCATGGATAAAATTTTAATATGCTAAAACAAAGTTTTAGGAAGAAAGAAATACATAGGATCTTTTAACAAGTAAGAGACTTACACAATGCCATGAGACTGCCGTGAGCTCCCTAAGCAAAGTTCAGGCTTTACAATGTTTTTCAGTACAACCCTGCTCATTTCTGCTTGTTTTACACATAAGCTGATGGCTTGCCAAGTTATTTTGGGTGTCATTTGTGTTTTTCTGTTGCAGATTGTGCAGAAGTGAAAGAAAATTATGAATTAGTTTGTGCATGCTGGCTGCAGATTGCTGGTGCTCACAAAGAGAGGGTTATTACTTTAAGTGTAGAATGGGGGTCATTCTGTTGATAATGCACTACAGTAACCCCTGTTCATTCCTTTCATTCCTTTGAAGAAGCTCAAAACATGATCGCACACCATCACAACCCCTGCCAGGCAACATTGACTACAGCAGCCACAGGCATCCCACACCTGCTGCCTGCTAAGCCTCTCACTGAACAGCAGCGTGGAGTGGCCCTTGCAAGCAAAGGCTCAGACAATCCCTCTCCTGGCTCAACCACCTTCTGGAAGTTCACCAAATCTCTCTTCATTTTAGGCTTTTAAGACCCTTCTGTCATATGAGGCAATGTCTTCAGCCTGCCAGTGTGCTGAGGACTCTACTCTGGGATTTTTCTGCCTGCAACACTCAGGCTGAAGTGGTAAACATTCACTTAATTTCCTTGATTAAGGGAGAGGAGATAAAACTCTGAAGTTTAAAGGGACACTGTTGAACATACAGGAAAAGTACAGCTACAGGTATTTATTTCTCTTATGGTGGACAGTGCTTATTTTAATCACTGGCATACCAAGTCACGGTGTTCATATTTCTTTTATAAATTATTCTTTGACCCTACAGATGATAGATGTCTCCGTATGACAACTTGCCATCACCCTGAGTTCTATTTACAGCTCTGTTTACTCACACAAAACTTTCGGTGATCTATCCTGTATGTTAGCTTTCCCTTTAGGATTTCTACTTAAATTCCTAGGAAAAATAAAGGAAATGGAGCTTTTGAGACCTTGATTGTCAAGCTCCTGTGATAAGAAATCACATCTGTCCAAGAGATTACAATGGGGTTAATCTTCAGCAAGCACAGGTCAGTGCCACTCTGCTGAAATCAATGGTGGCATTTTAGGATGTTAAAGGCATGTTATAACAGAAAAGTCAGATAATCAGAGTTACGAAGCAGGAACCGCACCACTGTCCATGAAACTACTCAAAAGGAGATTGTAATGAGCTGCAGGTCAATCTCTTCTGCCATGTCTTAAGTGAAAGAATGAGAGGAAATGTCCTTCATTTGCACCAGGGGATGTTCAGATTAGATATCAGAATTTTTTTTTCACTGAAAGAATGGTTAGGCATTGGAGTACATTGCTCAGGCAGGTGGTGGTCACTATTCCTGGAAGCGTTCAAGAGGAATCTGGATATGGCACCTGGGGATACAGTTTAGGGGTGATTATGTCGATGTTGGGTTGATAGCTGGCCTACGTGGTCTTGAAGGTGTCTTCCAACCTTGATGATTCTGTGATTCTGTGAAACTTTGTTTCCCGTCATTGTAATGTGAATCAAACTCTGAATATCAAGTTGCTAATGTCATAATTTTCTCTGCAGGACTCCAGCTGTGCATTCTGCTTGTCCTTTACAACACCCATGACCACAAACAGCTGGATTGGAATGTTATAGGAAGGGACCCAAGACAAGGCAATTCAGGCCAACATCTTTTACTGATCATTTGTTTAGGGCCCTCAGTGTAAAACATTCAGCTCTTGTTTTCAAAGATAGCATTCTTGGAATTTTCCAAAATTCTGCCATCCACCCTGTGTGCTCAAAGCAGGAGTTGCATAGAGAGCAATTTGGAACACGGAATGCCGGTTGCCCTGAACCACCCGAGCACCCTGTACCCTGAGGAAAACCCTGCTGGCCAATGCAATGCCATCCAATATCACTGGCTGCACAAGCTACTGAAACATCACTGCAAGGCATGGGTTTGCAGGATGTAGGACTTATGACTTCTGTAACATACAAAATGCTAGATGCATCTACACAGCCTAAAGCACTGGACTAAGGATCCTCTCAAAAATAAAGGCACTCTCAGGATCAGCACCCGACTGCTGTGGACTGAAGGCCCCTGAACCCAATTCTACCTCCAGCAGACCCCATCTGCTTCCAGGTTAGCTGATGGAGCCTGGTTGTGCCCAGGGAACCACGGCAGAGCAAGGCATGGGGTTTTCCTCCATGTAAGGTGGGCACAGCCCGGGAGGTGCTGAGGCATTTTAGATTTGCATGTGGTCTGTCTTGGCTCCAGGCAGCCACCACAGAAACCAGGCAGAAGAAAATCATAGTCTGATCTGCTTGCTGCAAACTTTCCTCAAAACCTTACAGCACAGACAGTAAGGGAAATGATCAATACCAAGATCAAGAAATTGCTGCACTTTACAAAAATCTATTGTAATCACAGATGCAATTGTGATAGTATTTTTCCTTTAGCAGAGCTATGAAAAGACAGATTATGTGTGTTAGGCATCTGGTAGCAAATCGGTTCTGAACTTGGAGCTACTGAAAAAGAAGGGTTTGTGCCATTACCCCTTCCCCTGCACCTGTGCTTACATAACATTTCCTGCTACAGGCAACCCATGCCTTGCACCAGAGGGGCAGTCTTCACCACAACAAGTGGTGTGGGAGCAGTATTTCAGCAAACGGAAGTCAAATGATAAACCAGCTGTCCTGTATATAAATACTAACATGGTACTTATGATCATGTCGTTCAATGTAAGATTCTTTCAATTTCCCTGTGGAGAAATGGGGATATCTCTCCAGTGCATTGATACAGTCAGTCCTGTGAAACTCAATTTCTTATGCCCCCTCCTTGTCTCTTTCATGTTCTCTTTACCCTCATACCAGATGTCAAGCTGTGAACTTTCCTGGTCATATTTTGAGCTTCTGAAGGTCCAAGCCTTCTGCCAGCATTTCTCCATACCATACTTTCATTTTATTTTCTCTCTTGCCATCCCAGACTACTCAGGCTCTCCTTTTCTTAAAGACAATTTGATTAGATATCACTCCTGATCTGAAGTCTTTGAACAGTTCTTCCCTCTGAGAGAAGAAGAAGCATTCAACAGGAATTACAGGATATCTCTTCTGTTAGTGAACATTTATATTCAGCTTCAAAGAGGATCATGATTATTGATAAATGACAATGTCATTGTCACCTCATAGTAAGTAGAATGGTGTATTTCAAGCAACATTTCAAGGAAACTCTTATTTGTAAAAACCAGGTGACACAGCCTGACTTCCAAAAGTTGCTGCAATTTTTTCATGTAATTGCTGTTCATGTTAGAAGTTTTATTGAAGTTGGTGCTTGCATATTAAGATTATTTTTAAAAACAGTGGAAAACTGAAGAACAGAATACAGTCTTTTTAAAACTTATTATAAGAATAGAACAAAATCTATGTATTCTTTGAAAACCATCTTATTAAATATAGTCATAAATATGTACTTCTGACCCAATATTTCTTTCATTTAGGATAAAAAAATCATTCCTGCATAAGATGAGCAGCATGAGTCCTATATACCATGACAACCCCACTGATAAAACAATTAAGGACTTTAAATTCCATTTGACTTGTGCAGGTCTCCTACATGGGGATAACTTTCTGTGACAGTGCGTAATTATACACAGCTTCAGTGTTTCAGCCTTCAGAAATTTCTTTGGTGATGAATAGTTTTGATGTCAGAATCTTTCTTGATCTTTCATGAGTTTTGTTATTACAAAGACGACATTTAAATCAGGAGATAAAGTCTCTTCTCTAGATCCTGTACAAAAGCATGTCTTTGAATGGATTAAGGAATTCAATAAATGCCTCTGGTTATGCCCTTATTAAGCAATCATGCCTTTAATTCTCTGCCTGAATGGAGAAGACCCAATACTAGCACTGAATGTGTGTTGCCATGTACCTTACCTTACTTATATCTGAGTGAAGGATTTAAACTAATTTCAGATTTCTGCCCTTAGAGATAACCATCCCTACAGTTGAAATACATTAGAAGGAGCAATTTAGATGTGGCTGCAAATTTGTGCTTTAAATGTTGGCAGGCTTCTTCTCTCACCATCACGCTTGTTCCTCTATTATCACCTTCTCTCATGCTTTGACTTCAGTGGATGTCTAAATAATGTCACTGCATCAGTGACAGCACAAGTCTAGAGATATTAAGCGTCTCAAGTAGGACAGCAAGTCCAATGTGCAAATAGTTTCTTTCTTCTTTGCTACTGTATTCAGTATTAACTGAGTGCTGCAGGATCCTCCCATGTCAGTCCCATCGAGTCAGTAAATCATTGCTCATCCTGAGTGCCTGCCTAAGAATTTACCCCAGAATAACTGGGAACAGAGCAGATAAAAGTGCTCTCACTGCAAACGGATTTCCTCCCAAAAGACACCTTGGCTTTCCACCCTGGCAGCTCACCATGAGCAATGGCAAGAGAGAAGGGTCTTGGCCAAACACTGGATCACGTACCAGAGCCCCACAGTGTATCAGACAATGGGTTAAAGGATCAACATTATTACAAGGATCAACATTACTCAAGTTGAACAGGAACTTCTAATAACCCTCTTAGTGCTGACAGGCACTGTACAGAAACAAATGTGAGTGGATAAACACTGGGTGAAAACAAATACAGGCATTTTAATTTTCATACTTCTGGCCTATCATGTAGCTTCTAAAATAATAGTCTTTGAGAAGAACATTCTCCAAAACACTTTTTCTTTCTATTTCATTATGAGGTGAAACTGTTCTTCTGATTTTACATGACATGCTGAGATGATAAAATTGAAGAGTCACTGGTTCACCATTATGACTCTTTACTGTAAAGTCAAACAGAAACAAAAGTCAGCCAGGGGGACAAAAGTCCTTATTTCCACACAAAAGAGCTATAGTGCTTTGCAAGGAAGAGGAATAACCAGGCAAGGCATATTAATAAACTGGCAAAGACAGTAAAATTTTTCTCACGAATTTATAAAAGTACAGACTCAAAGCCATGTCAGAAAAGATCTGTGAATTCAATACACCTGTGATCATGCTTCACAGAGCTTTAAATAATGAAAACCTGCAGCTATTATGTTTCAAAGAGAACCATTGGTTTTACACTTATTTTTTTTATTTCAGTTTATAGCAGCTTCAAGAAATGAAAAGTACAGAAAAATAAATAAATGTTTATTAATTTAAACAGACATGTTATGCCCATGATTTGAGTTATGCTCATAAATTGAGTTATACTGCTATTTAAAAGAAGCTTAGGATTTAAAATAAATTGGATGTCCAAAGGGAGCTGGTGAGTCTTAAGGGGGACTGTATCTTGCACATCTTAGAAAATCCAAGCTTTCATAAGTATATATCAAACAAAAGAAAGCTATTGGATTAGCATTTATTGAGTACGGAAAAAGATAAACCAAAATGTATTTGGACATGTTCTATATTTAAGCCAAATTATAACTATCTACCATGAAATGCTTTAAAATAGTTCTTAAATCTTCTACAAATTGCAAATACCAAAGTCTAAGATCAGAGCATCTGGAAAAGCCTACTTGGAGGTGGTCACAATCTACAAGTAAATGTGTATACACATTAACAAATATATACATAAAACGTGCACAGATAAATACAACAAGAAAGACATATAATATATAAATTTAATTTTATTTTTCTGTGTAGTTTAAACTGGAAGTTACAATTACTATAGGCAAAATGAACAAAAGGTCATATCATTATATATTTTCTACTTCTTGAAATCCAAGAAGCCATGTCTGAGAATGCTTTAAGTTTACAGACACATGTGAAGAGCACAGAGACTTTTGCTTGAGTTGTGTCTATTGGGAGAATGCGAAGGGAAATTTTTATCTCTCTTATCAGTGTACTATCTCTTAAGTATTGGCAAAGTGGTGGAATTAAATGAACAGAGATACAGGGAGTTTTTTGTTCCCCATGACATCAAATAAGACAATTAAAGGGGAAAGACAAGCCTTTCATTTGAAATACTGAGCAGATACTTGCAGAGTATGAGCCTTCTTGCACAATCTTTTTTTTTCTTGCTGAAGGGCTACAAATAAAGTAAGAATGAAATAAATTTACTTGATTTTAATCAAGTGTTATCTTTCCTCATTAACCTCTGCCATGGAGTCCAACAGGATTTTTACCAGCATGAAAAATTTTTGGGGATAGAGGTGCATTTTGAAACATTTAAGAAACCAGCAGAAGCTACAACTTGGCTGTAGGAGGAATGAGAGATCCAACCAGTATTTGTGATTTTACCACCTCATTAAACAGGGGATTCAGTTAAGATAAAGGATCCTCAAGTGGCTCTATACAAAACACAGGCAACCCTGCCTGACCCTTGGCCTGAAAGAGGGAAGACTCATCGCTCAAGGCTCCACTTCTTTCCAGTGACCTCCCAACAACAGTTCTATCCTGAAATCATTTCTATCTCTTGCAATTTTGCGCTTTAGCTGTGTTTGACATAAAATGCCAAGTACTGTGACTGAGATTTACTCATGCTTGCAAACATTGCTTTTATTTGCATTGACTGAATCCCCTTGGGCTTCTCTTATTTTGTCTGTAACAAGACGAAGTATAGTCATAAATATTCATGCTGCTGAAAGGTATACCAAGAGGGAAAGTGCAGTATGTGACACCCCAAACAGCCCCATCCACATTTTTCAATTACTTTTGGTTGCACCATGTCTTGGGTTGAAAAGATAATTTGATCTTTTGCTCCTTGGTTCCTGCCTAACGAGAATGCCAACAGGAGTGTGCCAGTGATGGTGATTTGCTTTAGCACGTGGACACTTGTCCAATGGAAATGCTGTGAAATCACCAGCACATTTTACATAAGCCACTGAACAGTCATCAGCGAGTAGGAAAAGGATGCTGCGACATGATCAGTAAATAAGTAGGTGAAATTCTGTCTTGTCTGTAGAGATGTTGGAAGTGAAATCTGCTGCACAGCTTGTGGGTTTATATGAACAGTTTGCTAATTAGAGTTGTATAAAATGACAATTTTTCAAGAAAATTTCCACCCTTCATAGCATCCCAGTGTGAAATTTGATATTTTTTTTTAAACCCAACAAATGGGCTATTCTCATATTTTTGAAAAAGTTTCTACAGGCAGTCCAATACCACTGCTCAATGCCGCAAATTTTTCAGTACCACCTCAACGTTTTTTGCTGCAAAGATATTCACTGGTTTTTGGCACCCTTCAGCTGCTTCACTCCTCTCTCCCCTGCCTATTTCTGTTGCCCACCAGGATAACGCAAAAAAGTATCAGGAGAGCTCATGCAAGCTCACTGTCGTTTTATAAGCTGCAAGTAATGACATTCGTTAAATGAACGCAATAAAACCTAAAAATACTGAAGTGGGTTCATTCTTTTTGAAAGCCTCGGTGTTTGCTGCTGCAAGAAAAAGATCCTTTTCAGTCACACCCTTTGGGCTGTTCATGTACAGAGTTTGCTGTGGAAATTAATTTTTTTTAGAAATTCTTCTGGAAGATTTTGAAGAGGACATCTCTGCCTTTGTTGCCATCACCCAGATGAAACCAGAAAGGTGCAAAAAAGCTGAGAAAGAACAGGAGCCCTATAAAATTCTTTCTTCTATGCAATTCCTTTTCCACTACTCTGTTGGGCTCTGCTAACTGAAGCTTTTCCCTGTAGGGGTAGGCAGAGTAGGAGAGTCTCTCGATGAAGCATCTCTCTCCATAGGGTGTGCTGCCAAGGGTGGATGTGGGATGAGAACTGTTTTAGACCTTTGGCCAATCCCAAGATCAGGCCAGCCAGAGAAGCTAATTGAGATAGAGCACTCTGCTTTTAGCCTGTGTGCAAACCCTCCCTCTAAGTCGAGCTGTCCCTCTGTTGAAAGAATGGAAAATAAAATACTTTCAATTCTTCATACTTTTAACTCTTTTTTTTTTTTTTTTAGTAAAATGCTATTTAAAAATATGTATCCTGAGTGTACTTTATGCCCTGTGAATTCAAGAGTTGGACCTTAATGGAAACTGGCCTGTGCTACCTACAAACATGGTACTAAAGACGCAATCATCTGGGGGTGTGTGAATGTGTGCACATTGATGTCTGTGTTATTGGCAGTGGTGGCAAAGGTCAAAGTGAGTATTTCTAATTAGCTAGTGTTGCCCAATGCCAGGTTTTAACACACAGCCTTCTCAGCCACATTCTTTTTCTGTTTGAATCATACCGAACTGGGAGTATTCCCAGTATTTTATTTTATTTTATT